>KN483774.1:0-10754 GCA_000787095.1 Periophthalmodon schlosseri | reverse complement strand
GAGGACACGGTGAGCGCCGGATTAAGATAAGACGACTATAACTGCCACAGGAGAAGTCCGCACAATCAGAGGCAATCACTGAAACAAAGGCTCTCGGAGGTTCCACTTCCCTCCCGGACAAATGGTGCGCAGACTTTATTGGCCCCCTTTAGAGCGCCTCCTCTCTTCAGGAGTTTAAATTGAAAGCTCGGTGCTTTTTCATGGGCCTCTGTTTAATTTCCTGTAACGCAATAAACAGCCAATTTATTACAGACGGCAGAGCAGCAGCAGCCCCTCTGAGACAGATCTACTGCACCCAGAGCTGCACGCTACACAGCCTCCTGGATCATTCCTCTAAAACCAATACAGCGATTACTAGGACTATATACTCAACATTTTATTTTAGTGTGTGGGTTTTAAGCTTCCAGTTACACAAATCAATGGAAATATTGTTAAATACATTTGATAAACAAACCTAAAAACGTGGAGTGTGTTCACTGACAGTATATAAAGAGTTTGTATCTTTGTAATGTGGTTTAACTTCAGGGGTAAATGCTTTGCTTGTTAATATATAGTATAAATAATGACTACATACCATAGACTGTATGTATAAGTGGACACAGCTAACCTGTTAGCCGCCGCGTTCTAAATACGAAGTGATCATGGGCACACTTCCGCCTCCATCGACTCCAATTCATTTTCTGTGTAAAAACTGTGTCCTCTCTCTGTACCTGCTGCTGTCAGACTCGTCATTTTGGTCTTAAATGTTCGTATTAACCCTCTACATGATCCTGGGGTTTTTATTTCACTATTTTGTCTGTAACTCAAGATATGAACATTAATAACAGACAAATCAGGCGCCTTCTTTTCCCGAGGTCGCTCCCGTTAACAGTAGGCTTGGTTGACAGTGTAGCTAAGCGCCCGCTACCTGCTAAACCAGCGGTGGAGGAGCGTCACCTTCATCAGCCTCACGCCGGATTGGCTCTTTGGTTGCTATGATACTCGCAGTCGGAATTCCAAATATGAAACTCAGGTCCAAATTAGCCGCTATAACCGCTCTGGCCTCGATGAGCTTCATTTGACTGGAGCCGAACGCTGTGGGCGACGTCACACTGGCTATGCTACATACTCATTACTTGTCCAGTTAGACCCACACGCTTTGGGAAAACTTTACAGTGGATTAACCAATCAGAGATACTCATGGTTCGTGTCAAAAACAAACATGGCTGCTTACATGTAAAAAAAAAAAGGGAAAAACATAAGAGCAACATAAAGGAGTGAGAAACAGTGCATTTTTTTGCTGAATCGACAATGGAAGCACCAAACTCTTTACCTCTGGTTATCTCTGGTTATCTGGTTTATCAGGGAGTGGGCGCTTAGCAACGCTGTCAATCAAACCTGTTACTAACGCTAGCAAGGAGCGACCTCGGGGAAAGATGGCGCCTGATTTGTCTGTTATTAATGTTCATATCTTGAGTTACAGCACTTACAAAGACAAACAGTTTTCTAATGTAAAGTGAACTGGAGCCAGAGTCGATGGAGCTGGAAGCGCGCACACGATCACTTTCTACTTGGAACGCGGCGGCTAACAGGTTAGCTATGTCCATTTATATATATACAGTCTGCTCAGGCAAACGTACTCAGTGGTTCTTAAAACGTGATCACTGTAACATTAGTATTGGACATTCTTCAGTCAGAGATGTGAATTTTTGTGATTTAGTTCATTCCTTTACTCAGTTCGTGTTTTGGGTTGATGGGGGACTTAAGTATTTATCAAGCTTCCAGTGAAAAGAAATCTGAAAGGTATAAGATTATAGCCATGAAAGAGACGTGGAAATGCCAAAACAGCTCCAAATGTAACAGAACTTGAAGACGACTGTTAGAGTGAGACGTAGATGAAATTTGAAATATGTCTGAGCATCTTTACTTCTAACACAACGTGAATAAACTTACGAACAGAACTCAAGTTTTTACCTGATTACCCGAGACAGAAATGCAAAATAAGTAAGCATAAAACAACGAGGAGCCGTGTGTTCGGCCGAGTCGGTTAAAACTGCAGAACGCACAGCTCCTCGTTGTTTAATGCGTTGTTACCACGGTTACAAACGGAAATGTCTCACCTGTGAACACAGACTGTATAAAGAAGTGGACTAAGCGAGTGTGACGTCAACCATAGCGTTACAAACACAATGGCGAAATAAAAACACAATAGCGAAATAAAAATATCAGAACGGGTTATTACGAAGATTTTAAGACCAAAATGACGAGTCTGACAGCAGCAGTTACAGACAGCGTTAGTTGCGCGTTAGCTGTGTCCATTTAAAAAGTGAAAAGCCAGTTGTGCGTTTGTTTACCCGTTGTTGCGTTATTGGCCGCAGAGCAGTGATACAGAATGTGATTTAACTGTTGCCGGAACTACTTGTGCGTTATGCAGAGTTGGCGCACGGCAGTTAGACATTTTAATTCTCACTGGTATAACACAAAATAACAGGCAGAGTTAAAGCGGTGACAGTCAGGCCTGTCACAGTAATCACGATATCGACTTTCAACACAACAGACGGAATAATTATTTTCGGGGGTCAATATTTATCATGGGGACTTTTTTTTGTACTAATGAGAACATTTTGGTTATTTTTCTGCTCTATGATCAAATTTGAGCTGAAGAAGATTGAATTATAAACTTCTATGACTCATTATAGACACAAACTTAACTATAAAAGTGTGGCATTTTGTTATGTATCCATTGCAGTTCATATTTTTTAACAATATTGTGAATTTAGAATAGTTTTTTGGGGATAATCCTGCTTTGGGGTTTGGTTTCAATATTATCGTTTGTCTATAGACGCCGTCACAGGCCTAGTGCCCGTTGTTTATGACTGGATTGGTTTGAGCAGAGCACTTTTTGTGTGTGATTCCCGATGAAAGCGCGAAGCTGCTGATGGTAACGCAGGTTAGTTGAAATAAATTCAAAGTACGCCGCTGTCACGGGTCCAGCGGAAGCGTTTGATGCGTTTCTCCGTAGCGAACCGCTGATGTGTTAATCCACCTGACAGCGCCGGTCAGAGCCGAGCTTTAGCGCACGGCTCAGATGGGAGAGGTGAGTGATCTCAGTAATGACACCGGCCTCAAAGCCTCACTCTGACAATAGTGCCTGCTCTGAACTCTCATTAGCATGTGTGCGAGGCTCCCGCAGGCTCGCGGCTCTTCTGCACGGGCTCGGTCATCGCCGGTCTGGTTAGTCCGAACCAAACGCTTCGACAATACTAATGTGACGAAGACGTGTGGGTCTGGAGCCGCCTCCTGTCTCCACGGTTTCTGTTGGGCGCGATCATAGACTGTATATAGAAATGGACATAGCTAACGCGCTAGCCGTCGTGCTCCAAACAGGGAGTGAGCGTGAGCGCGCGTCCGACTCCAAAGCTGTCTCCTCTCTCTCTGAACCTGCTGCTGTCAGACTCGTCATTTTGGTCTTAAATGTTCGTATTAACCCTCTACATGATCCTGGGGGTTTTATTTCACTATTGTGTCTGTAAATCAAGATATGAACATTAATAACAAACAAATCAGGCGCCTGTTTTACGTGTCTGTAAATCAAGATATGAACATTAATAACAAACAAATCAGGCGCCTTGTTTTACCAAGGTCACTCCCGCTAGTGTTAGCAACAGGTTTGATTGACAGTGTTGCTAAGCGCCCGCTCCCTGCTAAACCAATGGTGCAGGCGGGAAGGGGCGTTACCTTCGACAGCCTCGCTCCAAATTGTCTCTTTGGTTGCTATGATACTCGTGTTCGGAATTCCAAATATAGAACTCTGCTCTAAATTGGCCCCTGTAACTGCTCTGGCCTCGATGAGCTTCATTTGACTGGAGCCAAACGCTGTGGGTTACATCACATTCACTTAGTCCACTTCTTTACACAGTCTGTGGATGTGATTGACAGGCGGATTAACCAATCAGAGAAATGCATCGTTAATTTGTGCCAAAACAAACATGGCGGCTTACAAGTAATAAAAGAAAGTCTCGTTTATCTCGAGTAGAAGACGTCAAATATTTTTGTTTTGAAGAGAATATGGTGTCGTCTGCATTTGAGAGATAAGTTCTACAAATTAGCGTCTGTGATTGGACCGTTCCAAGTTCAGACCGTTGTTTGACGCCTTTATGGCCCAGTTCCGCGCCCTTTTGTATTCAACGAGGAACCGGCTGATCAGGCAACGTCTTCACTGTTAAAGGTCATGAAGAACGATCACAAAAGTATATCGTTTTGACTTGAATAATTAAATGAGTTTAATTAACAAAAGCGTTCATGTGTTTGAGGATAGAGCTCTGAACGTAGCAGTGTGCAGAGCGAAAACAAGATTGGAAATACTCCAGGTCAACCTGAAGCTTTTAAGCCTAGTTTGAGGATGTTAAAAATTTGAAAATATACCAGCAGATAAACATGCTAGTCGCGCGTTTGATAAATGCTTTGTACTGATGCATCGTCTGCTAAAGCTAAAACGGCTAAAACACTTGGTTTGGACCATAGACTGTGTAAAGAAGTGAACTAAGTGAGTGTGTCAGGATCACGTAGAGCGGGTTAATACGAAGTGCGCCCATGATCACTTCCTATTTGAACGCAGCGGCTAGCAGGTTAGCTATGGCCATTTATATATACAGCTTATGGTTTGGACAGGTTCAACTGTCACTCGTCATTTGGGAGGTTGATAGACAGATAAATAGTGAACACTAAAGACACTTGTTTTACGGTTGAACCTTCCAGTCTCCAGTTTGTATAGAACTCTTTTGAACGTAAGGCTTGGTATATTCTTCAGTAAAACTTTCTTCACACATCTGTAAAGTTAGTTAAAGTAAGCGTCGGGTTTATTTTTGTCCTATTTGTCCCATTCCTCAATGCCACCGACGCCACCTGCCTGGAGGACAAAGGGTGAACGTAGCCGGACGATTAGCCGATGCAGCGGGTTTCAGCGCGAACGCCCTCCGAGGAATAATAACCCGAAACACTTCCTATTTAACCTGCATACTGAAACGAGTTTAATAAGAACGAGTAGAGAGAGTCCAAAAGAGCTGCAGTGGTTTCCGTCGAATGCACCTGAGGCAGAGCTGTGCTTAGGAACAGCGTGCAATCTTCGAAAAGACCGTTTGACCTCTCCTCTGCGCCGTCCCAGGGCTCGGGCGTGGGCGCCGGGCTTGTTTTTAAAAGCACACTGGAGTAATCATGCAGAGTACGCTCAGCTGACCTCTTTCACATATTAAAGGCGTTTCCCTCACACCAGCCTGACCCACTCTGAGCGCTGGCCGTGCTTCTTTAATTCTCTTGGCTAATCCACCGGGACCGGCCGTTCTTATCTCTCAGACAAAACAATGTGATTCATGTAGGAGCGATTAAGCAAGTTCACACCAGCCTCCGATCCACTGCACTGTCTGCTGTTTAAAGATGCAGTACTTGACTTTCACACTGGGAAACAACAACAAGGTTTCGGGTTTGACCTTTCTGTGTGGAGTTTGCGTGTTCTCTCTCGGTCTGGGTGGCTTCCTCTGCACCTCCAGTCTTCCCCATCAAACTAAAACATTCAAAATAGGTCAAATCCTCCAGCTAAAGTAATCCTGACCAAACCTAGTTTAAAAGACCGTGTCAAACTATCCTCTGATCTGTTCTAATGTTTCCTCGTCACAAACAGACCTGGAGTTGTGTTTTGTTTCATTCACACATGTTTAACACACAAACCCTGCAGATTTAGGCTGAGTTCCACCTTGTGATGTCATGTGGTAATACAGGAAGTGCTCCATTGGGTTTTTAAACTCCACACACCTTCACTAGAATCATTTGGATCATTTCAGCCCTGGAATTTCCAATCTCTACTGAACTAAAGGTAAAAGGAGCTGTTATCTTAAACTGCCGTCATGACATCACAAGGTGGAACAGAGCGTTTTGAGCTTTGGAGATGTAGACAGACTAATAATAAAGTGTTACTCAAACATGTTTGAATGAAACAAAACACAACTCCAGGTCTGTTTTTGAAGAGGGAACATTCTAACATGGCGTAAAGCTCAGAGAGTCCGTTTCCCTTAATATAGGACCTTTAAGATCTGGAGATGGGTCGACCGTTCCTGCTCCAGCGCCACTGAAGGATGGGTCAAATGCAGAGGACAAAAGTGCACGTTTACATCTACCTTTAACTAGTCCTTAGCTCACAAACCCTTTTCTGTTATTCACAGAGGTTTTTGGGCATATGCAGCTTAGAACAGCCTTTTTACACAGGGCCGAGCGAAGCAGGGGTGGACCTCCAGCCGTTAATCAACCTGATCTCTGCCTCTGGCTCTTTCCTCTGAGTCACTGAGAAAATACAGACAGCATCCAGTGTCTGGTCTTTACGTTATACTCAACTGGAGCATAGAACAAATTTGACTGGTTTATGAGAATGAAAGTGAGAACCGAACCTTTAAGTGATGGGACTTTCGGCTCTTTTATGGGATCCGAATCTTTTGGATCCGATTGTTTCAAAGAGCTGTTCAAAAGACTGGCTCTTTTACTATTTATTTTTATGTGAACTAATTTAACTACAAACTAAACACAGAGAGAATCGACCAAGACTCAGATCTGTTTAAACTGGTTCAAACTAAGAGTGGGAGAGAGTTTACCCTTTGGAATGATCCATCCATTTTCTCCTGCTTATCCGGAGCTGGGTCACACGGGCAACAGTCTAACCAGGGACTCCCAGACTCCCCCCACCCTTTACCCTTTGGAATGATCCATCCATTTTCTCCTGCTTATCCGGAGCTGGGTCACACGGGCAACAGTCTAACCAGGGACTACCAGACTTCCCCCACCCCAGACACTTCCTCCTGCTCCGCCAGTGGGACCCCAAGGCGTTCCCAGGCCAACCGAGAGAAATAGTAAACCTGGACACAGGTTTACTATTTCTTGTTTACTCCTCAGGCATCTGGAACAGATGCCCTTTGGAATGATGCGGAATGAAAATAAAACTTTCAGTATATAATAATAATAAATAAAAACAACTGATATTATGATGCCGAATATCTTTTTTGTGCCCAAGTCTCTCACTCGTGTTGCCTTTTCTGCTTCTGAGCTGATTGTTGTGCTGGTTCAAGGTTAATCAGTGTAAAAATGCATAAAAAAATAGAAAGAAAAAGATTCAGCTCTTTTAAAAAATGAGATCCCGATCCAGCCGTTCACATTAAGGAATCGTTCAAAAGAGCCGACTCGTGAACGTCACATCACCTTTACATTTGAAAATACCACAGAGGAAGTAACATAATGAAAACAAGGCACAGTTATTATTGTGTTATTATCGTGTTATTATCGTGTTATTACAGTGTTATTATCGTGTTATTATAGTGTTATTATTGTGTGATTATTGTGTTATTATTGTATTATAGTGTTATTATATTGTTATTATCGTGTTATTATAGTGTTATTGTGTTATTATCGTGTTATTATCGTGTTATTATCGTGTTATTATAGTGTTATTATAGTGTTATTATTGTGTTATTATCATGTTATTATTGTGTTATTATCGTGCACCTCTGCGTCCAAAGTAAAATCCAAAGTTAAGCAGATAATTAGAATAAATGAATAAACAGTGTGAGCTCATCAGAAACTGAAGACATTCATCAGACTGAACGGGCATCAGGCTCAAAACAAAGATGATTTCAAATGTTCTTTTCTTTCAGAGCTGTGACTTTCCTCATGAATGAGTAGGACGACACACAGGTGAAAACAGAAACACTCTATAAAAAGACTTTACCGTGATGTTACACAGAGAAGCAGCGTGTTTCAGGTGTGTTTTCAAATACATCCACAGGTATTTCTCTAATGAACTCAAATGTTGTCAGTGAACCAATCAGAAGTTTCCAAAGACATGACATCATCGTCTGGGTTTCCCAAATTATTTAAATGCATAATAATCTTACTGTATGTAAACTTGAAAATTTGTTGAAAAAGAAAAGTCCTTTTCTCATTATTCTGGCAGTTAGCAAATAGAAATAGTTCTATTAATCCTAACTGACCTAAAACAGGAGAAGTTGAGTCTGATTTTATGTCAGATAGTGAGGCAAACTTCTGGGTTCAACTGTGCAGTACTTTTGGCGGTGTTTTTGTAAAGATTAGTTTGTCAAAGCTCTCAGACTTAAATGTGCTCGTGAAGGATCTGCCAGAGGAGATGCAGAGTTGGCACTTGCAGCCAGTGGTCCATGAATATTTAATGAGTGCGGACACGATGCAGTAATTACCAGGAGAAAGAGCGTGATGCTAGCACAGTTAGCGCAGTTAGCACAGTTAGCGCAGAACTGCTCTGCTCCTCATGAGGCTCAGGTGTGACACGGATTGGGTTGAGGTCAGACCCAGAGGAGAGAACAGGGAGCGGAGCAGACAGCAGAGAGGTGTAAGTGTCAGGAGGCTGTGAATAAACAGAGGGGTCACACTCGGACACACGCGATATCAAAACTGGAATGAACTCAACCGGGATTAAACCAGGACCAAAACGAGTCTACATCAGGACTAAACGGGGCTCAAACCAGGACCAAACCAGGTCCAAGTGCGAAACAGTCCCGTGTAATGACAGAAAAACTGTTGGAAACACATGAAAATACCAATATCAAGACACTTTAATAGGCTCTGTACATGCTAGTGCCCGCAACCTCACTGTTAGCATAGTTTCTTTCTGTCCAGTTTTATCTTTGTGAGGAGCTGCAGGTGGGTCAGGGGTCAGAGGTCAGAGGTCAGGAGGTTTGCGGGTGGATGTCACTGTCACATGTTAAACACAAATAAAATGAATACTTCACCAGAGGCACTTCTGTGTTTAGAAAGAGACATGTTTGTGTCTCAATGCTAATGCTAATGCTAATGCTAATTTTGAGGCATAACACCACAAACTGAAGTATTCGACATATAAAATAAATAAATCGGGTAGTCTTTATTTTAATTAATTTGAATTCTAATAGTTTGTTTATTTTATGTTTTCAGATTTGAATAAAAGTGACTGTTAGCTTTGAGACACGGTGAGGCAGCTAACGTGCTACTGTGCACAGAGCCTAATGAGCCTTTAGAAATCAGTTATAAATACAAAGTACATTGTGTAACTTTTCTGGTGAAGGGTCTGTGATCCACATGTCTCCATGGAGATGATATTGCGTTGCCTTGAATGTTCCACAATATGGCTTTACATTTACCTATCTCCACTGAGACAAGCAGGTAAAGCCACCAGACCATGTTACAGGTCAGATCTGTGGAGAAGTGACAATGGACACACCTTTAAAGGTCCTATATTACTCAAATTTGACTCTTCACATGTTATAAAGCTGTGACCTCCTCAAAAACAGACCTGGAGTTGTGTTTTGTTTCATTCACACATGTTTGAGTAACACTTAATTATTAGTCTGTACATCTCCAAAGCTCAAAACACTCTGTTCCACCTTGTGATGTCATGAAGTGGTAGTTTTCAAGTGAACAGCTCCTTTTACCTTTAGTTCAGTAGAGACTGGAAATTCCAGGGCTGAAATGATCCAAATGATTCTAGTGAAGGTGTGTGGAGTTTAAAAACACAGTGGAGCACTTCCTGTATTACCACATGATGACATCACAAGGTGGAACAGAGTGTTTTCAGTTTGAGAGAAGAACTCAGCCTAAATCTGCAGGGTTTGTGTGTTAAACATGTGTGAGTGAAACAAAACACAGCTCCAGGTCTGTTTGTGATGAGGAAACGACATTAGAACAGATCAGAGAATAGACTAACATGGGCCCTTTAAATGAGTAAAAACTAATAACATCTCCACAAGACAAGCAGACCAAAAAAGTTACATAGTGCAGCTTTACGGTGGAATAAATGATAAGAAATGTACGAAATATTTGAATTGCTTTTACACACCAGCCCACCTCAGTTACTGTGTTCCTCCCGGAGCCGCTCTCGTCTCGGTGCAGGAGTAAACCTCCGAGTGGGACTGGGGCGGTGGAGCTGCAGCTGAGTGTGAATTCTGATCAGGTCTGAAAACATTTACAACCCATTACAACCCATCAGGCTTCAAAGAGCCGCTCCCCACATCAAAGCCCCTTCAGAGCTCGGCGCGGTCGGACCGTTCCCCGCCTCCTCCTGGCCCGCGTGGAGAAATCGACACGCTCTGGGCTTCAGCGCCGGACGAACACAAAAGTAAAAGAGTAAATATTATGATGTTATTGTTCGGTTTGATTACGATTCCTTAGAACAGGAGCCGCCGTCTAAAAAGTGCCATTCGGTTCTGTGAAGTGGACAGGGATTGTGAAGCAAAAACTTTTCATAACTGCACGAAAGTTTGCCTGGGATCGAGAGCACACACTCCATCAATACTTTACGAAGATGTGAGTCTGATCAGCGGTGAATCTCCAGGTTTTCAAATGGGCGTGATTGACAGGTGGGTTAGCCAATCGGGGAAAGGCACGGTCCGTCTGTACTGGAAAAAATAAAGGAAAAAAATACCACAGGGCTGAAAAACATGACAGATTTCTGCAGAATTAATGAGCAAAGCCTAAACTCTGTTAATCTGAGGTGAGAGAAATGTGATTGTCACTGAAATAAACAGATCTGATTGGTCCCCACGTCCTCTGTTGCGTCTCAAGCCCCGTCAAACATGATCGTCCAGACTAATATCAATCTGTATAAAAAATACACAGAGAGAGATCAGTCTGGATTTGCCAGGTTACATAAAAATGTTCTTTTCTTTATTTTTTCTTTGTCAAGGACCATGTACAAATTCGTGAATCTTACAAAAGAAAAGTTGATTTGT
>KN483773.1:25870-37676 GCA_000787095.1 Periophthalmodon schlosseri | reverse complement strand
CCCCATCTCAAATCTAGTTTCCACATCCCTAAATCTCTCTCCCTCTCTCTGGCTAAGGTTCAGGTACGTGGCGTGATATTATAGGTTTGACTGTCTTCCAGGATCTATTATGGGATGGAGCCCGGGCGCGGAGGCCAAGTGGAGTGACTGCCAGCTCTGACACTGCCGCTGTGCAAAGACCAGGTTCAAAATGACTCCAACAAAAACGCAGGATTCAACGCCTTTAAAGAGGGATTTGACCTTTACCAGTCTCATATTATGCATTATTTAAGATTTAAAAAATACCATAGTAAACACTTTTTTGGTTTTGCATGTTTATTTAAGAATAATATAATCAAATCAAATCAAAATGCCAGAAAAACCCAAACCATGTTACCTTTTATTGTTCTGAAAATGTTCTATTCACTGAAAACAACATATTGACATGTTTCATAAGTTTCACTTTCGTTTTTGCTCTCTCCGTGCTAAATCACTCCCCCTTCAGAGCGCTATCACAACATAATCAGTGTGCATTCAGCTAATGAAACTACTGCACGTTGTGTTATGTTTGTGAAGTTGTTGAGTACAGTTTTGTACACTGTTTTTTTGTATATTTATGGAGAGTTGTCGCGTGGGAGCGTGGATGATGTAGGTTTGTGGGCGAAGCACTGCACAGAATGTTACAGCTAACCGCAAGGTGGGTTTGAATAGGGCCCAGGAGAGATCTCTAAATTACTGAAACATGCATGCGTGACATCTAAAAGGGATGTTTTTGATGAGGGAACAACGTTATAACGCGGTAGAAAGCTAGAAATTGATCTTGCGTAATACCCCATCTTTAAAGCTCCCCGTCCATAAGTTTATTTGATTTTTTTTCACCAGTAGATGGCAGATAAGATAGACGCCATTCAAACATTTTTGAAAAAACTATCAAATGTACATATTTTACAGTATTTATCAAAAATATTAATGCTGAAGAAAATTGAGAAGTCAGAATAATAGATAAATCAACACTAACTTTGTAATACATAATCTATTACGTCTGGGATAAAAATGTACTTAAAAGGAGTTAGTTTGTGGTTCCACTATAATAAAAATCAAAGAAATTGAAAGGGAGCCTGACGCAACTGTAGGGGCTTGTTAGAGATGGTGGACATCAAAAATGTATATATTGCAATACACTTTTTTTCTTCAGGTCCCAGGAGGATATACTGTATGTAGAATGTCTCAATTTTGTTGTAAAATAGCACATTCTAGGCTCTAGTCACTATTAGAAATGATCAGGTTCAACATTCATTTCATGGCAAAGTACAGTGTAATCAATAGGGAAAACTGTCTCTTGCCCATCTGGGAATATGACATCATCACATTACAGAATCTGAAAACTACCAATTCATTCACTCACTGCTGAAACCCTTCTCCCCGTTTGATTTATGTGTGGAATCCTTTGTTGTTAGATTTTAGATGCTCACAAATTGTAGTTTTCTGCTGTTCTGTTTGCGTTTCCATATTGAAAGGGTCACAGGGTTTGTGTCCAAGTCTTTTACCATGTGAGAGCAAACCTGTAGTATTGAAAAAAAAACAAACAATACAAGCTGAATGTACTGATCATGTGTGTTTCTGAATGAGAGCTGTGTCGAGTGTTCTAAGAAAGAGCCTTAGAACTGTGTGAACTGATGACAAACGTTCCAATATGCTCCCGTTCAGATGTTCGAATCAAATGATCAAACTGAACCAAGTTTCAACAATTGTGCTGACACGATAAGAAGTTTCCTGTTTGTTTATGTGTACTTTAAGCACAACTAATTCAAGTTGAGTCAAAGCTAAGTTTTCTCCTGCATGTCATCGTATTTGGTACCACACAAAGTCTGTTTGCTTTTGTAATTGTTGAACAGTGGCGAGTAGCAACTCTTAGGCAGGTGGGCGGTGGAGGGTGGATTGGTGCGTACTGGGTTTAACAAAAAAAAACAAACAAAAAAAAAAACAGATTTTTTTTGTTTGTTTTTGCACATGGAAGTAGCTGACTCATACTTTTACACAAGTCTAGGTTAAGTGCACTGAGCCTGGTCCCTCAGCCCACTGAACGTTTTAAACTGGAGGACAACATCTCGTCAAAGTCACTGAGAGAAAAATGTTCAAAGTTATGAACAAGAACAATCACTTCTGAACTCAAACTGCTCTTGACTTTCATAAGTAAGCTGCTCTCGATCCGGAAATTGCACAAAGAACACAAGAGATCTTTTTAATTCTCACCCTTTGTAATGAGCTTATGAATTATGAGTTTTCCGGTGGATTTGTACAGCGAACGAGGGAGCGGCTAGAATGACAAGAGCTATATGGATGAGAAAAAAGAAAAAAAGTAGAATAACGAGGGTGGTAGTTACAGTGTCCATTATGGAAATGTCAGGTCATTACTGAGGGCTCTGATGTAGGACCCTGAACGCTTTGTGTTAAATGTAATCCATTTACTGTGTGGACACTCTCCAACTATAATCATAACAAAATAATCAGCAAATTGAATTCTGACACAGGCTGCCATTAATGCCACTTTCTCTCTGCCCCCCTCTCTCATCATTACCCACAATGCATCAGGGTGGCTGCGGATTATGATCTGTTGGTATGCAAGTCAACCCCTGGATTCAACTACTGAATAAATAGAATGTATGCCTATTCAGTCATATTCAATCTTTTTTTTTTTTTTTCCGGGCTACAGGACACAGGAGGGAAACTTTTGTCCTTAGGGATATTACTTTCCTCAAACTGCTCTGACACAGGGCACTTACTCCTTTTAAGCTTTTGTTATTTATTTAAATGATTGAGGTCTCTGGATGAATAAAACAAGGACAAAACCAGAATGAACTCTACGAGCTTTTTTCAACCCTTTTCAAAAGTATGATGGCATACAGTATATAGGCTGAATAGGCTTGAACTGAATGGAGGACTGAACAAGGACAAAGTATACTTTATTAATCCTGGTATACTTTAATGTATACTATGAAAGACGTGCCTGGGGATCCATCTCTAGATCTAAGGCTTCATCAGGACCACCTTAGCAAGAGGAGTTTACCTATTGTGCATGTTTTGCGTAGATAGAGGCAACCGAAAGAAAGGCTCAGGCGACCAGGGAGTTGGACCTGGAACCTTCTTGCTCTGAAGCGTGCGTAGCCACCATGCCACCTAACACCTATACCCAACTTACTTCAACATACTAATTTTGAACTTTTGTTTTTATTTATGTGTTGTTTGATTGATTTAAGTGAATAATGCAAAATCAATTAATTTTTTTAGCTTTCTGCCATGTTATAACGTTGTTCCCTCATCAAAAAACACCCGTGATGAGGTTTTAGACGTCATCCTTGCATGTTTGAGTAATTTAGCGATCTTTCCCGGGCTGTAAGATTCTGTACAATACTCAAGCCCACGAGCGTACGTCATCCACGGTCCCACGCAATAATGTGCGCTGATCGTGTTGTGATAGTGCTCTTGAGGGGGAGTGACTCAGCCGCAGAGAGCAGAGAGGAGACTCAGAGCATTCCAAATGAAAATGAAACCTATTAAATATGTTATAGCAGCTTCAAAGCAATAAAAGGTAACATGGTGATCTAAATATGTTATGTGTTAGCAGTTAATGCTCCATACAAGTAAAATACCCCCTCTTTAAAAGGCTCTGGAAATTAACAAATAAAAAAAAAATTATAAATCTGGGCTTGAACTCTCAAAGACCTTTAGTTATACAATATAGTTGAATAGAATAATCCCATCTCTCTCTCTCTCTCTCTCTCTCCATATTTGCCTGCCTTTCTATCTGGAGGTTCACTGTTTATTACTCCACTGCCATCGGGGGGCAGTAGAGATCCACACTTACCTCTCAGTCCGTTCTTGCCTCTTCTCCTGTCTCATTTAGCTCAGGACTAGAGTGTGTCAGGGAGGGCACATGAAGCTCCACTGCTCCTGTCCCAAACCCAGATGCATGCTGGGAAGGTCGGTCATCTTAGATATCCAGGGCATCTGGGGCGGACCGCAAAACCATGTCATCTTCTCTTTTGGAGCTAATTGGCAAATTCAAAATGGAAGTCAAATGGAATGACTGGCCCCACTGGACTATGAGGTATGTGAGGTATTGTAAAAGGAAGGTTCCATCATTTTCTTCGGTGCAAGGCGTATTTATGTGCTGCCTTATTACACTGGGGTTGTTGTGGTTAGAATGTAAATATAGTGGCAGGGTGCAGCTCTACGGTTTCAAATAAGCTCAGTCATAGATATTAGGTTTGCTCCTTGGACCAGTCGGATGAACTAAATCTGGGCTAAAATTTGAATTTTATGTAACATCAGCGTTTCCTTTCTTTTTAAAATGTACCTTATGTGCGAATGAAATATGGTGGACAGCATTCAGATTTTGTCTACCTCATCTTCAGAGGTTCATAAATAATTCACTTTAATTTAAAGTTGAGTAGTCTATACTTCAAAGGTTACAGAAACTATTTAGCAAATTCAAAGAAGCAGAAAACGTCACGATCTTTACGAACTCCTAATTAAGAGAGGCGTGTTTGTGTTACTTTGAAACGTGCGTCTTATAATTGGTGGTCTAACTCAGATTTCTGTGTAACGAATGCGTGTATGAATATAACTCGTAAAACCGTGCGCATGCTGCTGCTGTGTCCTTGGGCAGCACACTTCACCCACTTTGCGTATATGAATGTGGTGAATCTCTACCCCAGGGCGGCTATGGCTGCAATAGCAGTGTACCACCACCGAGTGTGGAGTGAATGACAGTTTTGTAACGTCCGTGTAGCTCTTCGAGAGGCTTGTCAAGCTTGAAAACTGCCATATAAACGCAAGGTGAGGAAATTATTTGTTTTTTAACATTGCTTGGCAAATCCAGAATGATATTTTTTATACAGAGGGATATCAGTCTGGTCCTCACGCCCTCCATCACATCTTAAGCCGGACCCAAACATATCTGTCCAATCAGATGTGCTCATTTCAGTGATGCATGTGAGACGAAGGAGCTCACTGGTCACCCATTACTTACAAACAAAAGAAACTGTCTCTCAACACAAATGAACAGAATTTAGTGCTTTGCTCATTGATTCTACAGAAATCCACTGTGTTTTTTGGCCCCTGTGATATTTTTTTTTCTCCTTTAATTTTTCAGGCATATTTGTTTTGATACGGATGCACCACGTGTGTCCCTGATTGGCTAATCCACATGTCAATCACGCCCATCTGAACTCGGGGAGATTGGCCAGTGACCACACACACATCTTCGTAAAGCATTGGAGTAGTGTGTATTTTGGATCCCAGGTACGTATAGCCATACAATTAAGACAAAATATCTGGCAATGCCCTAGTTGTTGTTAGCGTGACTTTGCCAGCAGACCACCGCTAATGCTTTTAATCCTTCATCGACCTGATGTCGCCTGATAATTTGCCGCATGCGGTGGTTACTTACCCCTTATCAGCACACGTCCGGCCGGAAAGAGCTAACCACTCTGCTAACAACAGGTCTGCACTTCAGTCGCCGTCACCTCCTGTCCAAGACGTCCGGCGTTCGCTGACATTAAGAAGGCTAATTCTGCAGCCCGCAATTTCAAATCAGCTCAAATCCTCTTAATAGATTATGGAGCATCAATCAGCCCGGACAAAGAGCGGCCGGGGAGCGAGCCGAAGATCCATGACTAAGCGCGTTTGCCCTTGGTGCGATCTGACAGGCTGCGGGGTCCACCAATGCACTTCGCCATAGTCAGAGGTGGGTAGAGTAGCAAAAACTTGTACTCGAGTAAGACAAATGTTACTTCAAAATAATATTTCTTGAGGAAAAGTACAAAGTAGCGGTCCGAGTAAGAAGAAAAATTCAAATCTGTCAACTGGACAAAAGTTGTAGGCGTGAAGATGTTTTGTCCAGTTCACGGATTTATTTTTTCCTTTACTATGGTAATTTAAATTTTTTTGTTATTCCCAGTTTTTTCCTGGCCATCTTTGCATCTCCAGCACCTACCTGCACCTGTGGATCGGCCGCTCGACCAACTGCGGCACTGTCGTCCTGCAGTATGCTGTACACACGCAGTAGCGATAGTACATAGTGTTGTCATGATATTAAAATTTCAAACTAGTTTTAGTATTGATCTTGCCTGGAATCCAGAATGGACACTTCTCCATCACCGGTCACTGGTGAATCTCCCCGAGTTCAGAAGGGTGTGATTGACAGGTGGATTAGCCAATCAGGGACAAGCATGATCTGTCCGTGTCAAAACAAATATGGCTGCTTACGAGGAAAAAGGAAAGTGAAAAAAATATTACAGGGGACTGAAAAACATTGCAGGTTTCTGCGTCAGTGAGCGAAGCAGTAAACTCTGTTCATCTGAGGTGAGAGAAAATTTCATTTACTTGAAAATGATGGGTGGCCAATTTCACATGTGTCACTGAAATAAACAAATCTGATTAGACGGCCGTGTTTAGGGGGAGGGAGGACCACACTGATATCCCTCTGTATAAAAATACAGAGATCATTCTGGATTTGCCAGGCAAGTTTCAATCAGTATCTGGTGAATTTTTACTACTTTTAGTGGTGTTAATAGTTGTAGATAGCATTAGTAGGTAGTGGAAGAAGTAGTAGTAGAAGATAGTTATATGTAATAGTACATAATAGCGGTGGCATACTATTACATATAGTACAGTAGTAGTAGTAGTAGTAGTAGTAGTAGCAGTAGCAGTAGAATGTAGTAATAGTAGAATGTAGTAATAGTAGTAGTAGTAGTAGCTGAATGTAGTAATAGTAGTAGTAGTAGTAGCTGAATGTAGTAATAGTAGTAGTAGTAGTAGTAGCAGTAGTAGTAGCAGCAGAATACAGTAATGGTAGTAATAGTAGCAGTAGAATATAGTAGTAGTAGTAGTAGTAATAGTAGTAGTAGTAGTAATACAATATAGTAGTAACAAAATAAAGTGGTATGTAGTAGTAGTAGTAGTAGTTTTGGAATATAGTGGTATATAGTAGTAGTAGTATTAGTAGAATACAGTGGTATGTAGCAGTAGTAGTAAAATATAGTGGTATGTAGTAGTAATAGTAGAATACAGTGGTATCCACGTACAGTTCTTTTAAAGCTCAAATGAAAAAGTGGTTATGGTCAAACCAATGCTGTGCACCAATGTGACATGCATCATCTACAGTGGCAATGTGATTTTAACTTTTCTATAGAGACATATTTGCATGTTTGGGTAAAATATGAAGGGGGTGGGTATAAAATGTAATTGTCTTGAATGGGCCAAACTGACTGAAATAATGGGGACTGTGTAATGAATGGAATGTGCAATATTTTGTATGGTGCAATAATGGCAACTATGCAATGAGTGGAATGTGAAATGAGTGGAATGTGCAATTACGGGAACTGTGCAATGAGTGTAGCGTGCTCTTTTGGAAATGATCCTTTGGCTATAATCCGGTGTGTTTACATTCATGTTGTATCATGTCTGTTCATTAACATGCCTTGTCCCAATCAAATAAATAAATAAATAAAGTATGTAATAGTAGTAGTAGTAGAATATAGTGGTATGTTGTAGTAGTAGGATATTATTTAGTGGTTTTAGTGACTTCTTCCACCCTTGCTTAAAAACATACTGCTTTTTTCATCTTCCGCTATCGGAGAATGCTACTGTCATAACGGCTGCATTTAAAAATCCCATGCAGATAAAAACTTGATGCGGTGGAAAGGTGCTGGCCTCAAAGTGACACTGGACCGTGAATTCTTTATAATACGACATGCTGATTGTATTTATGAAGGTATGAATGAATAAAAATATGACCTCTCCCTCAGGCGATATGTGGGCAGGGCTATAGAAATCAATGACCTTCCGACTCAGCAATGCAGTTATAAAATTTTACAAGGAAGACCTGTTAACAAGAATTTATATCTGAAATGAAGGAGCAGCGTTGGGTAGAACTTCCATTTACTATAGTAATTTATGAATAATGTCTACTAATTGGCTACTACCGTTGACCATGCAACGTTACAGCTGATTATTATTATTATTTTACTAAAATTGCCACCTATTTGCCTCCAGATGTTCTTGCTTTGCCTGGAATGTTCCAAAGTATGGCATTAAACGCGCTGTACCTTATTTTTACCGTTTCAAAAACGCGAAAAACAGAAATAGTTTGTTTTAAATGGTTTGCAGTGGTCCAAAGTTTTTCCTGGCATGCTAATTATTCACTGCGTTGAGTTTCTAAGCAATTTCAGAAACCCAAACAGTTGTTTGGGTTTCAGACCTATTCATAATATTAAAATTATAATTATTAATATCCATAACATGTTTAAACTGTCAGCAACTTTAATCGTTATCATGATATAATCGTTAATCGCAATTATTTTGTCCATGATAATAGTGACACCAGATTTCAATATTGTCTCATTGCCTAATGTTAATGCGCAATTCCTGATTCTCAAACAATAAAAGGCTTAAAAGTTAGACGCAGACAGCATTCTGTGGACATATTTTGACCTCAAGAGCTGTTTATGCAATGTATCTGTACTGGGACAAGACACACTGTACTCAAATGCATGGGGAAAAAAACGGGTACAGGCCCGTTCATCTTGAGAATATGTAAGTGGTCCTCTGTGTTTCTAAAATCCATATATCTAACATCATGTTCAACTTAGCAGGTATACTATTTCTACATGCTTTTCATTTCCTTCTGTCATGTTTTGAGCAATCTCACCAAACACATGAATCAAGTAAACACACTGAAAATTTCAAATCTTCTTCAATGGGGATATTTACCATCATTCTGAGCTGTAAACAGGATTTTTGTAGCAAATACTGGCGACACAAAATAGCGTGCAAAATTCTGGCATTCTGATGTGAGTCTGGCTCATTGGAGTGGACATTTGAATGGAGTTTAAGCTGTACCATATCTGACTAAACTGCCTGTGTATGGCTGGTCTCCTGCTGGGGCTGAAAATGACTGTGATCTGAATGACACATGGAACTTTTTAACTTTCTCAACTTTAGCTCATAAAGTTCAATGTTTTCAAATCTGCCATTTTTGTGGAAATGTTGGAACACAGCAAAGAAAGTGAAAAGTCAAATGTTAGTTTGCTGGTTTAATTACGACAATTTTAAAGATGACCTGTACTTGTGTCTGTTTATCTATCTATGGCTACTGCACGGTATGTGGCCCAATTTTTTGTTTGTATCCAATTTTTTTTATGTAGTCGTTCACATTACAACAAAAATGTGACTGCTATCTATCGCTGATGTGAACGGAACGCGGCCACGACATGAGCCGCATGGGCACAAGAGGACACAACGGGACACACAATGTCACACAGCGCGTTGTGTTTGCAGACGTAAACATGGCCCCAAGTCTTTTCAGTCCTGGCGCATTTGTGGCTATGTCAAGTTATTTGAGCAACCGGATTAACATTTACTTAAATCGAGTGACTTCGCGAAGCATATTCAGAAGGAAGAGGGCGAGGGTTTTGGTTATGTCAGTCTGTGGGGCCCTTTCTGCCATTTTCATTTGGAGGAGCGTGTGGGGGAGGAGTCAGCGCCGTGGGGGAGGAGTCAGAGCCGTGGGACACTGATGTGAGCCGTTTCACTGATGCAGACTTTTTTAATAACTTGGAATGAACAGGAGAACGTTTGCCTACGTCCGTGATCGCCTTTCCCCAACTCTTGCGCCAAAACTTCTGACAATGACATGAATGCAACATGAGCGCTCAGACTGCAGTCATATCAGATACATAACGGATTTATGACACATACGAATGAGGCCTGGGTCGGATTTGAAAAAAATCAGAATTGAACTGTTCAAACTGACATGAAAAAATCAGATACAGGTCACAGATGGGTAAAAAAATCAGATTTGGCCTGCAGTGTGAACGTAGCCTATGACACCCATGGATCATTATGTTATAATTTGCACATTTTAAATTGCAATATTTATCTAAAATATCTTAATAAAAGAAACAAGTCTGCTGACTCCCATGTTAAAAACTGCAGTGCCCAATGGGAGCTGACGTTGGCGTAAACGTCATCACAACAAACAGCCGTGAAGTTGTCTTCTATGGATAGCTGCACATCACGTTAATGAGCCGTGAGTATTTATTTTCATTTGTACCAAAATGACTGCGCAGTGCTGCCGAGTCCTACACATATCACTGATTAAGAAAATTAAATTGGAGAATGAAATAAGTAGAGAACGGTGGGCGTATGCCGACGGCGATGAAAACGGAGGTTGATCGGCAATATCTTGGAAATAAGCGATTAAAGATGGCTCAAACATGCACGAATCACTCCAAATACAACTCTGAGAAGGTAAGTTGAGAAGGAAACAACTATAACATGGTTAAAAGCTTAAACGTTTTTGTTTTTCTTTTAATTTGGATTATCTGAATTTTGGTCATGAGATGCCACAGTCGCCACAACTAACTAGATTATGATTTGGTAGATTTTTAGTTTAGCCCTGATGCCCATCTCGTATACACCCACTGCTCTACTTACTTCATTCTCCAGTTTTATTTTCTTAATGGTGCTGCTCACTTGTGTGATCTATCCATAGGAAGGGCTGACAGCTACACAGCTCTTTGTTGTGATGATGTTTACGGCGATGTCAGCTCCCATTGGGCGGACTTGTTGGTTTTATTAAGTTGTTTAAGGTGAATATTGTGATTTAAAGTGTCCAAATTCTAACGTAATGATCCAGGGGTTTCATAGATTATAACTACTACTAGACACAAGCACAATAGGTCTTTTTTAAAGGAGGCGTGGCGATGTGCCATAAAGGGGTTGGCAGAAATCGCCTCCAGAGATTTCAACCTGTAAATCAGCAACCAGTTTCTACTATTAAGTTATTTTAGATAAATACTGCAGTTTAAAATTAACAAAATATAAAGTAAAAATAACTATATAGCAAAAAAAGTAAAGCCTGACACGTCTTCTTTAAGTACATTTTAGATAATCAAATGTGTCGACATCAATCTAGTTTGTACTGTTCTGTTTCACTGTAAAACATTGGACATGGGGGACATTTTATTGTATTTAACTGCTAATGTTAATGATGAACAGATAGTCTTATAATATAATTGTAGTGAAATTTGTATTTTTATTGTGTGTTCACCTGCCCAGTGGCTGCACATGGAAAGCAGCAGTAGCTAAATCTGGTACAAATCATCTTTTCTTTTGTAAGATTAATGAATTTGTACACGGTCCCTGACAAATAAAGAATAAAGAAAGAAAGTTCAAGACTGGAAATATAGGTGTAAGCGGGGATTGTTGTATGTGTGTGCAATCTTATAAAACTGCATTAAAAGCTATGAAAAACACTTTGACACTTGTTTTCATTGTGGTTTATATCTTATATTTAGAATCATATCGTGAGTTGTTTACAGTCACTTGTGCTTTCTTATTTGTCCTTGTCATGTGTTAAATGTACTGATTTAATTTCTATGTTAGTCATTAATTAAAATCAAAACAGTGCTGCGGAGTGTAGGCATGGCTTGTTTAGATCCAATAAAGGAGCCAAGTTTTGTTTTTCATAATCTGAAGAAGTAGCAGGAGTAATTACACGGATAAAAATGTGAAGTGCCTTGTCCAGGGGTGTCCAAACCTTTTCACCGAGGGTCACATATGGAAATATATTCGTAGTGGAGGGCTCAATACAGCTAGTCTTTCATATAGATGCATTTTATATAGGTTTGTTAGAGCCACCGTACTTTTAATAAGGCTTTAATAAGACTTAAAACATTAATTTTAGGTCTGCAATTGTAAACAATATAATGTGATGTTATTGAGGTTATATTTGTTGAAATACAGCAAAAAGTACTGCCTA
>KN483773.1:8010-25770 GCA_000787095.1 Periophthalmodon schlosseri | reverse complement strand
GAGGACCAACAAAACTGGTCTGAGGGTCACATTTGGCCCTTGAACCATAGTTTGGACACTCCTGGCCTTGGATACGATGTTAGAAATGATTGAACATCTATACATCTATATTCCAAAACATCAAATTGGATGTGTTCATGTTGCAAAGGGAAGGAGTCAGTATTCCCATTGGTATTTTAAGCAAGATATGTCCGTAATATGTAACTCAATCATTTATTTTCATTGCTGTATATATAATAGTTATAATGTATTTGATTTACTGTATTTTCTGGAGTATAAGTCGCGCTGGAGTATAAGTCGCACCAGCCAAAAAATGCATAATAATGAAGAAAAAAACATATTTCACATATAAATCGCATCTGAGTATAAGTCACACCCCCGGCCAAACTATGAAAAAAAGTGCGACTTACAGTGTTGTACGTAGCATTATTCATTCACTCCACACTCTAGCACACCACAACCTAATACTGTAATAAAACCAGCAATGAACAAAAAAAATAATAATACAAGTTTGTTCTTAAACACATGGAACGTCATATCCGATACTAGCTCTCATAAAGTCCACTGAATGAGACACAAGTGTTTTTAATTGGGATTATTTGCTTTTCCCAGTGGCCACATGCAGAGAGCACTTACTGCACAATCTGTCTGAAAAACTCACATTTGTCTCGGGCCCATCTGTGCGGCACCAGTCAACCTGTCATGTCCGCCCGAGTGTGGTAAAGACGTGCCGACCCCCCTCCTCAAATATGGACGCCACGCCGCGGTTTGTGGATTAACACAACCAGCGGGAGGCAATTAAAGCAACACCGGGTGACAAGTCAGCATATGCGCCCTCTATGGGACTCGGATAGAAATTGTCTATTAAAAAAACAAACAAAAAAAACTGGATGAGGGCTGTGGTAGTAGAGTGATTTACTTATCTGTATTTCAACTCTATGCTACTGTGGCAGAGTGGTTATCCTGTCTCCTCCTCTCAGAAAGAATTTGGGAGTTTTGGGTTAAGCTACTGATCTCTCTGATTGGAGTGTGCATGTCCTTATTCATCGCAATGAGTTTATAAGCACATTTCGCAATTTTCAGAGGTCAGATTGGAGTTTTGCGTTACAGTAATGTTAATAACAGCTGGCATGCTAACAGCGCGCTTCCTGAACCTCAAAGAATATAAAAAACGTTCAGAGGCCAGATCGGGCTTTTGCATTCCAGTAATGTTGACGACAGCTAGCATGCTAACAGCGTGCTTCCTGACCTTCAAAAAATAAAAAAAACTTTCAGAGGCCATATCGGACTTTTGCGTTACAGTAATGTTAACGACAACTAGCATGCTAACAGCGCACTTCCTGACTCTCAAAGAATAAAAAAACTTTCAGAGGCCCGATCAGAATTTTGCGTTACAGTAATGTTAACAACAGCTAGCATGCTAACAGCGCACTTCCTGACTCTCAAAGAATAAAAAAACTTTCAGAGGACAGATCGGAGTTTTGCGTTAGTGATGTTAACAACAGCTAGCATGCTAACAGCGAGCTTCCTGACTCTTGAAGGATAAATTGCTTTATAATTCGATGCAGACAGCACACAGCGGTCTCATTTCTACCTTACAAGACAAAGTTTACACCACAGAGTAAAAAAAAATCAGGGACAGCCATTTTAAAATTAAGTGTCTACCCTGCCAAAAGCTATTTCTGCTTCGCTTCACTACAACTACAAACAGAATATGAGATATAACACTGTATATCTCTATCTTTATATCGTACACATTATACCCGGAGCCAGAGCACCACCTGAGATGTCTATTCGCTAGTGAAGGGTCCGATGCTCCGACAAAGCAACCGACAGCTGCGGCCTCCTTGTTTAGTGTCACACCTTTTTCTCCCTTAGACTTGGAAATGCGGCTTACATCCAACCGCAACAGGCTGCCAGAAGGGGTTCAGCTTATACGAACACTCATCCATAATTTATAAGTCATACCTTTAACTTCTATGGCCTCTCGCGCAGAATAGCCCTAGTTACCGCTCCCCCATGCTACGACGCTAGCACCGAGGGAGGAAATTCCTGTCTCCAAACATTGTCAGAAATCCCCCAGCCAGACCTTAATACATGAAAAGCTACACCGCCGAGTCCCTGATCCCCGACCAAAAACTAGCATGCTGTTCGAAGCAATAACATGGTAAATAAGAGACGACAAGATGCAAGAAAATACCGCGGAAATATGGTAGAAGCGGTGCGGGTTTTTGGCACCAAAGTGTGGCAGGGTGTCATAGAGTGGGAGCCCCCAGCGTTCGCAGCGTGGGATCGGGTAGAGGTAAGGGAGAGAGAGATGCGTCTTGCTGGGCTCGGTGGGGAGGGCTCGGAGCTTACAAGTAAATCCTCAGGAGTTTGCACGCTTCGCAAAGTCAACTATTTAAGGAAACATGGCATATAGGACGATATCTGAGCCGGGGAAGGTTTGATCTGGTTGACAGGAACATGAGTGGAGGTGTCTAGTGTTGGATGGAAATGTAAAATATGTGGCAGTTTTATGGGGAGAGACAATTCATATTAAAAGGGCCGGTACATGATTTCCCGCGGATTTGAGCAAAGTTTTTCAGTACAGATATACTGCAAAAGTAGCTCTTGAGGTCAAAATAAGTTCACTGCGTACTGTCTGCCTCTAATTAGATAACGTTCTATTGTGCGTTAGCATGCTAGTTGTTGTTAGCTTTACTGTCACAGCAAACTCCGCTCTCTGGTCTGAAAGTTGTGAAAAGCGCTTATATGTGAATAATTAGGACGCTTGGAAAGCATAAGGTGAATGAGGAATAACTTTGGACGGCTGCAAACTGCTTAAGAAGAACTAGTTCTGTTTTTTCACGTTTTTTTAGACAACTTTTTCAGAACTTTCAGAAGTAAGAGCTTAGTTTTGCCAACAACAACTATTATGCTAACAGTGCACTTCCTGATTCTCAGACAATAAAATGTTTTATGATTAGATGCAGAAACAGGGGTCTCATTTTGACCTCAGAGCTACTTTTACAATATGTCTGTACTAGAGCAAGACAAATTTAGCTCAAATGCATGGTAAAAACTTGGGTACAGGACTATATTATATATATTGCTGCTTACAGTGAACAAAATGTATAATACTAATGATATACGTATGTTATAGTTTAATGCTAAATACATGAAAAAGGATATATCTGTATCGTGTCTTTTTCCCTGTACATGAAAAGTCTGGAGATGTAACTAAGCAGTGGTACATATGTGAGGTCCTATACAGCCCATCTGTATGAGCCAGTGTTTCATTACAGTGTGAAGAGAGCATATGTGTCGCCCTGTTTACTGTCATCAAGAATTAATTTAGAATAGTGACTGAACCGAGCCACACTGAATTAGATTTACTACTTACTTAAAGCTGGAGGCGGCACGTCACCTGCATGTTTTCACGGAATAGAAAGTTAAAACCATACTTTGGAGCAAAGGTTTTCTGCCATACTGTGGAATATTAAAGGACAGGCACAATAAACTTTTTTTAAACTTTCAACAATGTTAAAACACTGATCCTTCACCAAACATGCACACAGAGTTATATTTTGTTTCATTCACATTTGTGTCGGTAATGCTTTGTAAAAAGTTTACCTCTGAGTCTCAGAAAATACATGTGATGTCACAGGTAAAAGCCCTGCAAGTCCATAAATCATCACCAGACTCGTTCTAAGCATTTCTGCTATCAAATAGTGTTCATTACAACTGCATGCTTACATTAACATGTCGAGGCATGTTCATCATTAGCTAGAATTAGTTTTTCCCTGCGGTTATTCCTTCTGCTGCAGGTAGATGGAGCCGTACACCAGACGCTAGTATCGGGAGGCCCAAGCTAGGAAATAATGTTCGGTTCAATATGTGGTCATTATTTTAAGTCCTAAAACATGAAGTGCTAAAGCACTTAAGACTTAAGACAAAACAAATAATGCATACTTTGTGTTTTAAAACCAAAAGAACAACATTTCCATGGAGACAAGCAGGAGGAGGTTTGTGGAGATGTGAGGCTGCTCATAGTAAGTACACATTTTCTTCATATTTCATAGGAAAAAAATCCAAAATGAAAAAAAAAAAAAAACAACTACTTTTATTTTTATATATTTTTGACTACAAAGTTACTCAGTAAGACTTTAATGTTCTTCATAAACTCAAGATCTTTGTGTTCCTCTTGCTGCTGTGGCCAATAGCAAACATGTCTGTAACTTTGGCCGGTCAGATTGGCCCATAGATTAGCCCAAATAGTGATCTACAGCTACCAAATCTTGTAAATTATAACTGTAAATAAAGACCACAACCTCTTCAAGGAAAACAAAAAAATCCAAGTAAAATTCATTGCCTTCTCTGTATTCTTGAACAGCACCTGATTTTGCAACCTGTGATGATCTGAGCGTTCTTTGAAATACTCATCAGTTTCTTTGTACCTTTCTACACTAGTAATGGGCTTTTTTCCTAGATTCGTTTATTTTGGTTGGCTCCCAGTAAAGAGCTTTTATGATTTACAAACACCTCTTTATTGTTATTCTGAGCATTTTATTAAATATATAATTGCTTGTGTTAAAAGTTGAATAAATCATTCAGTATGACTTATGAAATTTGTGTTGCGTACAAGATTGTAAAGTTCAGTATATGTAGGTGGTACTTCAAGGGGTGATTTTTTATGTCCCTAAGGGAGAAAAATGCATTTTGAGAAAACAGCCGTTGAAGTTACACTGCTGCTTATAACTCTATGGATGGAAGAGTTTTCCCCGTAGTGTCTCATCTGAAATTAAAGGATACATATTATGCAAAATGTACTTTTTTGAGCTCTTAACCATATTATATTGCTGTCCTCTAACCAAATACATGCCTAAAGCTGTATTTGCATTGCTTCATCAATCCATTAATCCAAAGTAGTCTTCTGTGTGCTCTCCAAAATGCTCAGTTTGTATTTTACCCAGATTGTTGCGTCAGAGGTAAAAAACCCGGGCGCATAAGACATCAGTGGACTCATACTGCTGTCAAATTGTGTTCACAATAAACGCATGGCTCTATTAGCATAGCATTCACATTTCCTAAGGCCTTCATTTTGTTTACTTTTCCACTGTTCATTCCTGTTACTGACAGCAAAGGGAGCTCCAATGAATAAATGATTCACTGGAAAGCGAAATGTAGTTTAAGTATAGTTTATTTAAAAAGAAAAAAAGCTTGTTTAAAAGTTAACAATTCCACAAGAATATGACGTTCTTTAAAGTCCTTTTCAAATCTCTGGATACCCTTATAAAAGTTCTCTCATCTTTTGTGGGAAAACTTCTTTTCTATAGCAGATGGAGCTACAGTACTTTCCATCTCTTCCTCAGCACATTTTTACAGTAGTCATTTGCTCCCAGCTGTCATGTCTGAGTCCACTCATACATCGTTTGGCTAGACTCCCCCATTATTAATTAGCATGTGATGTTTGTGTCACGGTGATGATGAGCAAGATTAAGACAGATAACTGAAGTTTGGAGGAAGAGGAGGAGGTGGAGATGCTAATGGTGCTACCGTGTGTTAGCAGATGGTTAGATACGTCATCCAAGATAGCATCAATTAGCTCGGTAAGTTATAAATGTGGCAGATTTGGCACCTTAGCATGTTATGTCTATGCCATATCTGTTGTTTGTCAGAAGTAGAGGCCGTGGCAAAGACAGGAATTATGATGGATGAGAAACACGGAAATGTCAGTAATGATCTGCGTATGGTTGCTGACGCCATCACGACCTTCTGCCTGACTGTAATATTCAAGGGTCCTGTTTATGGTTGCCAAAAGTATCGAGAATAAGATACTAACCGATACTAAAACCAGTATCGAAACTAGATACTCATTTGAAGTATCGATACTAAAAAAGTCACACTCACAGGACAGAAATGAACCTTTCGTAAATAGCTTTAGAATGATCTTGAGTTGTATCAGAACAAGTATAAGACCACATACGCCCATGGACCACTATGAACCTACTGGATGACTGAGGGATTACACAGATATAAGGCCACATGGGAATAGAAAAGAAAGTACTACCATTTAATGTTGAAAATCGTCTAAATCTATTGTCTAAAGAGTGTTTTTTAATTATTATTGTGGTATCAGAATCGGTATTGAGTATCGAGTCTATTCCTCAGTATCAAAATCAAGTTTGACACTAGTCCTGTTGTTTCCATATGGTTCACATACAGTATATTAGAGACTTTCTTTGACAATCCTAACAGCACAAAAGGTAATGCAAAATTATTACATCAATGTTGCTTAATATAAGAGCTTTAAATAAAACTGGGAGGTCCTCGCTTCAGCCGGTGTTGGAGATGCATATCTATCTTTTATTATTAGTCATTACATTATTTCGAACAGAATTATGAAAACGCTATTCTCGTCTTCTCCCCTCCACTCTGACCCCTGCCTGCTTTAATAATGAGAGGAGCTGTGAGAGGCGGAGAGCTGAAAAACTGTCAGAATCAGAGCAGCCATTTTGAAGACAGTTTCTGAATTTATGATGGTAATTGTATCCTTTAAACAAACATATCTCAGAATTATTATTATTATGTAACAGTTTAAAATCAAAATGATAATTTTATTACAGACACAAATATTGTATCCCAATAAATTACAGAAAAGAAATGGTGCAAGCAACCTTCCTCTCCGTACTGGATTATGGACATGTGATATACATTCAAACTTCAGCGTCTACTTTGAAACCGTTGGATCCACTCTTTCACTCTGCCCTTCGTTTTATTACAGGTGATGGGTTTGAAACCCATCACTGTATTCTCTCTATGAAAAAGTGGTTTGACCATCACTGTCTGTTAGAAGGAAACAGCACTGTATGAAATGGATCTATAAGGGACGACTTCAAAAACTGACAAAATACCTCACCTGCTTGTTAATCATTGATACATTTAATACCAGATCACAGTACAGCATAAGGCTAAGAACTAGCTGCACTAAAACTGAGACGGGAAAAAGGCTTTTAGCTGTTTTGCTCCACAAAAATGGAAAACACTCCAAGGAAAAGCAAAACTGGATACGTTGGTAATGCGATTGCAACTGAATAATCTGGTCACTTTTATACGCACACCTGCATCTGTTTTTAATGTTTTATATGGACTTGTTTGTTTTGTTTGTTTTTCTGCTTGTATTGTAATTTAAACAGGGCACCCATGAAAAAGAGAGCCCAAGTCCTCTCATTGGGTTCCCCTGTATAAATAAAGATAAAGACAGAACTGGTGAAGTTTGGTATTATACTTTACCTCCATTTCTAAGTAAATCTAAGTTTTTCCAATATCTTTGAATTACTTACTGCTGTCGTGTCTTTGGGCAAAATAATTCTCTCACATTGTCTTCAGTGGTTGTTGTACTGGTTTAAGTAGTAAATGTGGTAATGTAGTTTGGTCAGGAAGGCCAGTGGCACTCAGTAGCTGCCATATATTTGCCCACCTGCCCCAAGGCAATTCTAGCAGCAGAAGTAGCTTAGACTCGTGAGAATGAGCTTAAAATATGAATGGTAAAAAAAAAAAAATCCAATAATGATTATGGTTTCTGAAGATCGACTACACATCGTACAATTTTTTTTAAACATGTGCATACTAAGCTCATAAATATCTTTAAACAAGCCAAGTATCTAGGTGTAATTTCCCTTGTGGCTCAATAAAGTTTGTCAGTCTAACTTTTCTATCGGAAAAACCACCCGCTTGTCTCATGGAGGTGTTATTGGTTTTCCTGGAATATTCCTTTGTATGGTTTTGCATTATTTTTGCTGCTAAAATTACTTTGGAACATTCCAGGCAAATCAATATCATCTCCATGGAGAACAGAAGGTTTTCGGACTTTCCACCAACTTTTCTGGTGGAGGTCTCCATGAAGATGTTATTGCTTTGCCTAGAATGTTCCATTGGACCATTAAAACACTTGGAATTGTCAGTATATTAAATGTAAGATAGATAACTTACATGCCATACTATGGAACATTCCAGGTACAGCACTGACATCTCCTTGCAGACAAGCTGGTTGCAGACCATCCATCAGAAAAAAGTTACATAGTGCACATTTAAAAGTAAACATAACTAAACTGTTTACATCAGAGTGAAAGAATCCCGAGCTGCTGAGATGTGTATGTTATTGGTGTGTATGTGGTGTGAATTGAAGCCAGGGCCTTCTTGCTCTGGGGCAAGGGTCTTTACCACTGTGCCTTTGCCTCCCATTTTAACCAGGCCAGCTGTAGACTTGTTTGTTCCCTGTCAGACCAAATGTCCTGTTTCATTCCCATCCTTCATTTACTCAAACGTGCGTAAATAACCTTGGGATGTACAGTTGAAACCAGACCAGTTTACATACACTATATAAAAAGACATGCTTTTTTTCTCACTGTCTGATGAAATCAGACTAGACTTTTATTGTTTTAGGTCAAGTAGGATTACCAAAATTATTATAATTGAAGAAAGTAATGAAAAAGTGTCTAAAAAAATCCTTCTCTCAATATTCTGGCATTTAGCAAATAGTAATTATTTTGGTAATCCTAATTGACCTAAAACAGGAAAAGTCTGATTTCATGTCAGACAGTGAGAAAAACAAGTATGTGTCTTTTTATATATTGTATGTAAACCTCTGGTTTCAACTGTACATATATAGATGCTGACATTTACATATTTCCAGAAATCATTGATTTTGCTCAAATGTTTTTCCACTCAAGGCTCAGTTCCGAGTGCAGAGTATTTGAAAGTAAACAGTTTAAAATTGACAGAGCTGGGCAGGTTTGATGTGAGGTGTTAAAGTTGAAGAACATCTGTCGTGCTTTTCTACAAACCGTTTTGAGCCAAGTCACGATTCTGTAAACTGCTGACATCTGGGTTATCCAATCATCATGCCAGTTATAATTATTATGAATATTTTGTGAATAAGAAATCTGAGAGGGAAAATTCATTAAACATGAAAAAGGTATTCGTATTAAGGCCTTTTGAACAGCCCAACTAGCACTGCTATGTCACGTTTTACAGCTTAATAACGTAACCCTGATTTCTTGAGCACTCTTTAAAGAAGGGGTATTTTACTTCTATGGGGTATTAACTGCTGACACATAACATATTTAGATCACCATGTTACCTTTTATTGTTTTGAAAATGCTGTATTTGCTGAAATTAACGTATTAACATTTTAAAGTTTCACCTTTTGTTTTTGACACTCTGAGTCCCTTCTCCCTTCAGAGCACTATCACAACACAATCAGCCTGTATCCTGCTAATGAAACTACTGCACATTGCATCAGCTTTGTCAAGTAGTTATGTGCAGCTTTGTATCACGTTTTTGTATATTTATGGAGAATTACCATGTGGGAGCACGGCGTAGGCTTGTGAGCTGAGTATTGCACAGAATCTTACAGCTAACCATAATGAGGGTTTGAATAGGGAGAGACTGCTAAAATATTCAAACATGCATGTATCACATCTAAAACTTCTTCAGGCATGTTTTTGATGAGGGAACAGCGTTATAACAATAGCTGTTAGCTTCAGTGCAGAAACGATTTGAATGTGTCTGTTGAAGAGGTAAGGGCAGATGGAGTACAAGGTTTTCTGAATACTTGAAATACTTTCACTTGAAGTTTCAAGTGATGATGATAACGATGAAGCACTGGATTTATATAGCGCCTTTCAAGACACCCAAAGCATTTTTCAGTGCATTTTCATTCACTGCACACTCGGTGGTGGTAAGCTACCATCATACTACTGTCATACTAGGCAAGGTGGAGGAAGTGTCTTGCTTAAGGACATAGAACTTTCAGCGGGAATCAATCTTTCGACCTTCGGGTTAATTGGTTGTCACCCCTGGAATAGTGAAAAAATGCATTTGTTTTTCACAAATTAGAGAAGGATAAAATATGCAGTCACCATTCACTGAAGCAGTTTTAAAGCCATCAAATACAACACAAGGTATTTCTTTGATTATAGGAAAATAACTATTATGAATACCACTAAATGAAAAAGTAACTGTACCGGAATACAGTTACTCAAAATCAGTATTCTGAATATGTATTTTTGGTACATGTATTTAGTTACTTCCCAACAATGAAGGTAGGTAGTCATTTTGAAACTACAAACGCGCAATGTAACCCATGGTGAGTTTTAAACTGACAAACTCCTATTTCTGTTAATCAATTGACTCACACCTACATCGGTGTTGCATTTAACACATTTGCTCTTTATTTAACCCGCATCCCAAGCGCATACATGACAACATGCTCTGATGTACCAGCCAAGAGAACATAATAGGATTCTTGATTTTCTGATCCAAGAATCCCATCTTTTTCCGCATTAAACTTTATAATTTTACCAATTTACTAAAAGTTTAAATTTACATTTCCAAGTAACTACTTTGCATTTGACGTGTTTAAGCAATTTCAAACTCTTTTTCTCCTGAACATCGATGTAAAAATCTTACCTGAACCTCCTTTGGTCCCCTGTCAGCCCAAGGTGTTGTGTTTCTGTTTTAGTTTGAAACAGTTTGGCCAAAGGTGAGCAAGCAATATTAAAAGTATAATTGAACATTTTGTGCGTAGAAGTATAAGCCTATAATGCATTGACCAGTGCAAGCAAAAGGCATTTCATTAAGACCTCCTTATTTCCAAATACCTGTTGGCAGTGTGCTATCACCCGGCACCAATTTGCATATAAATGTACTTTTCTTTTTTAGTGGTGTATAGTGAGAAGAGGATTTATTATAAGCTAGCCTTAAACACAGTCTAGCTCCATTATGGTGTCGCGCTCATCAAAGATCGACGGGTGTTATTGCTATCTGAAGCACCGCGGCCCACTGCAGAATTATACAGACACTCCAAGATAATCAGGCTGATTTTAAAACTCATTTTTCTCTGCAACAATCCTCTGGGACAGCTCAGGGTTCTTTTAAGGATAGCGGAGATGCTTTTATATACATATGGGGTAATATATTGAAGATTTAGAATGCACAACTTTTGATGCATTTTCAGAAGACAACCGCTTCTGACGCTGTAAAGATTTCCTGTAATACTGAAACACAGCATTGTTTCATTGTGGCTGGGTATACGTTTATTGGCCACAATGTGTTATCTGTTCTGACGCAATCCTTTGACACCACTGAGTTGAGACGGGAGTACCTAGCTGAAAGATTAGCCTATTGTGCACGTTAAAGGCGCAATATGTGATTTTTTCTGGTAGGGTGTCCACCATCTTGTGTCCACGATATCACAAAAACATACCTGGAGTTGTATTTGCTTTATTTAGGCTGGTTGGATGAATCCTGTTAAGTAAGGAGTTGCCCTCTAAACACTCAGAAACATGCAAGTTTTAATTTCCCAGGATTGTTACATCACAGGTAAAAGTTTGGAAGCATCTTTTGAGTTAGGTTAGGTATATTTTTACTGCCTATAAACTGTTCTGTTCTGACCCAAACATTACTGAGTAAGATTAGCTCATTATGCATGTTTAAAGGTGCAGTACGTAACTTTTCTGCTGTGGGTTTGCCATTTTTTATGTCCGCAATATATATTTTGCTTTGTAATGTATGTCAAGAAACAATCTATCTTGCATTTACTCAATTATAGATGTTTTTCCTGCACAAAATAGCTTTAAAACCATTGCATTCTTACCGTGAACGGGGATGACTCTTTGCAGATCTTACCTGTAACTTAGCATGGTTACGTTGGCTGCTTGTCTCCATGGATATAGGTAGTGCCTAATGCCATACTGTGAAATACTCCAGGCAAAGCAATAGCATTTCCATGAGACAAACAAATGGTGGACGGAAGGCTGATATGAGAATAAACTGCATCAGATAGAAACCCACTTATATATATTGGGAGCCTGCCATAAAAAATAAAAAAAAGTAAAACTGAATTGTTGTGGAATTGGTGGTGGTCAGAGAAGCACAGAATGTCAGACACTAAACAGAATACCTCTTACCATGACATCAAGCTGAAAATTCCATCCAAAATGCTGGGACAATTTATGCACAAGGAAGGCATTGTTCTGGCAATTTAAACCATCGTTTACCGAAAGAACCAAAAATGTTGTCATTTATTTTAATTAGTCAAACCATAACTATTGTGCAGTTTAGTCTTGTTAACATATGGTTGCTTGGTAACAGCTATCAAATTACCTCTTGCTGCCCATGTCCAATCAGGAAGTCAAATGATAAACACCAAAAAAAAAAAAAAAAAAAAAAAATTAGGACAAACAACAAACAATTTGTAATGAAATGTTAAATATGACGATTGTATTGCTTTAGTCTAACCTGTCACGTGCACTTTAAAGGTTTTTGCAATGAAATGATGTTATGGAAATCGTATCTACTACAGAGGATGCAACGACCAATTTCCCATTTTTGCAATAAAAAAACCCCAAAAACCTCAGCATTGTAAATGTACAATGTTTTCCTCATTCGTTCGGCACTCCATCACACCTGTAATTTGAACATGATGGTAGCATTAACAGATCAGCAAACTGGGATTATTCACCTAACCTCATGTTAATGTGTGTGAAGACAGTATAATTCCAGTAGAAACCTATTCTGGGAAATGCATAATTCAACAAACCAGCGGTGATCACAGCTCCTCCATGTGTTGCTGCTTTCGAGCTTGAATTGTTATTACTTAATAAAAACAGAGATATAATAGTGTAGAATCTTTTTTTAAGGACCCATATAATGAATTATCTGCATTGTTATTGGCATTTAAACATGTTCTTGAGTAGTAAAAGCCAAAAGTAAAATCTGTCAACTGGACAAAAAGTTGTAGGAGTGAGCCGCTTCTTCATTTCTCCTTCTTCTCAGAACTGAAGAAGCGGCTTGGATGAGCAGCGATGTCTTCACTCCTACAACTTTTTGTCCAATTGACAGATTTTACTTTTGGCTTTTACTATGGATCAGACCTGGACGACTGAGGGATTACACAGACATGTTCTTGAGTACCTTTGCTTTGGCATTTCATGTTTTAGAACTTAAAATAATGAGTGTATAAAACTTATTAAACTTATTATCTACTGGCAGCAGATGGAATTACCATAAAGGAAAAAAAATATTGGTTTCTAATTAAAGAACATGCCCAGAAAATTTAAACTGAGTTTTATAATGGCTCAGAGTGACCAGACTTACTGCACAAGATTCATCAAAAAAGTGTCAATGAAGCAAAATACAACTTTGATGAAGAGACTGTGTTATAACATGGTTAAAGCTCAAAAAGTCAATTTTGCATAATGTGTCCTTTAAAATATAGAAGATCTAATGGGTATTCTCTGGCAAATACCCGTGTTGAGAATCATCCTAACATAATAATGATTGCATTTTTCTTCAGTCCTACAAATTACCTATTGATGTGTTTACCTGCATTTCTATGACAACATTCCCAAAGGCTCATTTTTAATACAAAGAACTGGCTGTTGGCATCCATTGTTGAATATCAATGTTTTCTACTTTTCATGTCGCGAATGAGTTTAACAGGAGAACGAGTAGAGAGATGCCGGCAGATATTCGCTGTCACACCTTTTTAGTTTTATTCTGAGCACCACAGCACACAATTGAAGCCCTGTCAATGCTCCCGTCCCTGCTCTGAATAAGATGAAGGAGCCCACAGTCTTTATGACAACCGCGAGACGTTAGCGGTAGTATCATGTAGCTCAAAACAGCAAGTTTTGTCCTGGAGGCTGATGCTAGTCGAGAGAGCGCATCAGATGTTTCAAATTAAGGGGAAGAAAGATGGAGGAGCTAGTTTTTTGTCCTTGTTTAGGGTTGCCAGATATGAAGTAGTGATATATCTTCAGCTCAACTGCAATGTTTTCTCAGTGGTAAAGCGTGGTCGGGCAAAACATTACAACCAACACAAATTTTCTTCAGTCATCTCAAATATGCCACGTAAGCTAATCCTAAGGCTAAGGTTCTGGCTTAAGATCTGTGTATGGGTGCACTGCAGTCGCCAGTTCGTCCTGATCACTTACCCAAGTTAGATGATGAGTCAAATGCAGAGGGAAAAAACCCTACATGGAAAAAGAAAAAAAAAAAAAGGGATTTCTGGCTTAGAGCGTAAAAAACGAAAGTGAACCTTAAATAACATAATACATTGTTTTTGGCGAATACAGCATTTTCAAAACAATAAAAGGTAACATTTTGATTTTCACCAGTAGATGGCAGATGTGAAACCTGTTCCAAACTGCACATAAAACAAAAAAATTAAGAAAAAAAAAAGAATTTTCCTCTTAAACTACGCTATAACTTTTTTTGGTGGATGGGCTGACACCTGCTTGTGTCTATAGAAATGTTTTTGCTTTGCCTGAAATGTCTCAGATAATGGCATTAGTCTTGTCTCTCCCCAAGACGAGTGGAGACAAGCAGTTAGCGGACACCACTTATTTATGTATTTTACCTAAAGTCTTTGTTCGACACAAGTAACTGTAAAAATGGGGTGAAGAGTGAAAAGATACATACATACAAAAAAAACATGGCTTTTGGTTTGTAGTGCATGTTTGTCAAGTAGCCTCAATATTATTCTTTTACTTGGACACGTTCCACTTAATTAACCTCACTTCATCCCAAGTTTCATCTAAATCAAAGATACCATGAGAGAAAATGACATTATTTTGGTTCTCATAGCCCAAAAAGGAGCAGCGCTAACCTTTAGACAAACACCTCAGGGCAGCGGCGGTGATCAATAGGAGGCAGTGGCTCCGCTGGGCAGCTGTAATTAGGGAGAGCAGAGGACACAGTTTGCCTTAAAAACAGAATAACTTAACAACCTTAATTAGTGCTGGACTTTTAAAAGGTCTTGGTCTTCGCTCGAAACACTGGGGACTTTGGATCAAAACCAACCAAGAACACAACAGAGGGGAGAAAAAAATCTATGGGAAGAAGCAGTGAACCGGTAAACAAGAATAATTTATTAGTTTTATTAAAATGTATAATTAGTTTAAAGCTGCAAGTTTATTCCATGTTTTTGTTTTAAAAGGATAAAAAAAAAATATATGTATTGTTACGGAATTGTTATGGCTTTATTTACCTTAAATTTTTACTTGTATTGTTATGGATCTTTTTGACCTAACCTTCGTAATACCATCTGTTGTTATGTACCAATGTAATGTTTGTGCCTCTAGCAGCCTCCAGCCACTTTGTCTAGACTAAACGGGTTCGATTGTTTTGATGGTATAAATACACTTAATGTATGTTCAGTTGTGAACTGAGGGCGAGACGACACTATTAGGGACAATAGCTCTTTGACAATTGTGCACAATTGATTCAATAAATCAGACTCTTTGATTCAAGACAACTTCTCTGCTCATTTTATATTTTTTTAATGTTTTTACTATTAGAAATTCAACAACAGTATATATAAATAAATAAATAAAAAACAATACATTTATATGCCTAATGTTCCTTAAAAAGTTGATATAAAATTTAAAATGGAGAATTTGGGTAGCACTTTAAAATAAGGCCCGTTACTTAACGGTAGTTAAGGTGGAAGTTAGTAGATACTTACAGTGGTATTTTCAGTGTTTCATTTTACTGTGGTACTTGGACTGGTACTTAGATCGATACTTACAGTGATACTTAGTGGTACTTAAGGTATTACTTACAGAAGTAGTTAGCGGTACATGTATTGGTACTTATAGTGAGACTTATAGTGAGAGTTAGAATGATACTTACAGGGATAATTTGTAGTACTTGTTATCGTACTTACAGTATACTGACACTTATTGTTACATGCTAGGGTGGTGGTGATAGCAAATTGAAAGGCTTAACAGTAGGATATATAGTTGTTTTTTTTTATACAACAATGTTATTGTCCCATGCGGATTGCTTATATGTGTTAATTAAAACTGTGCGTCTTAAATAATGTCTAGATACAAAAGAGGACATGTCAAAACATTGAAGTGACACATCTTTATTAACACCACAACTGTCACATACTTCTAATATACAATCAATCTATGTTAATTAACTGCAATAGCTGGCCTTATTTCAAAGCAACACATAATAGCAGAGTTACCATGAAGTACCACTGGAAGTACCATTAATTGCTGTGATAATTATCAGTGAGTTTCCACTAAGTATCACTGGAAGTACCAGTAATTACTGTGATAATTAACAGCGATAGCGAGCTTTATTTTAAAGCAACACATAATAGGCAGAGGAGTTAACAACACAATAACACTAAAAATCCCAGTAATTACTGTGGTAATAAACAGCGATAGTGGACTTTACTTTAAAGTGACACATGGTTTACATGCGCACAATAATCTGATTATCATCTCATTTCTGGACCTTTAAAATTACATGAATGACTTGCAAACAGCAAAACCTGATGCGAGTCATCAGAGGGACCATGATCGGAAAGATTAAATTAGTTAACATTTGTAATTTAAATAATTTTCAAAATAATTACAAAGATCTTTTAATAATCAGATTTGGAGTGTGCATGTAACCGCAGCCATTGTGGGGGCGCGCAGTAACACTTTTGTAGCCTGATGGTACTACGTTCCCCTCTTTCCTAAAAATAAGAGGCATTCAGTGGACTTTAAGAGAGTCAGATAAGGCCGGAGTCAGAGTGAGAGTCAGAGTGAGGTCACTTCCGTCAGCGGTTTGGTCTGTAGCTTCAAATGCAGAATCACTTCCATCTTCTCTCATCCAATGACAAGGGGCACTCCAATAAAATGCATTCATTCATTCATCCAGCACATATTGTTGACAGAATTTAGTGAAGATCAATTCTGCAAAAAAGAAAGTAAAAATAAAAATTTGAACTAAAACGGACAGAAGTCCCAGCATTATCATTGCATCTTGGGCATTTGTGTTTTTACTGAGCTTCTCAGGTGAGTCACTTAAGTGTTAAAGTGACAGGACCTGAAGATTAAAGCAAAACGCTTGTTTAGGTAAAATATCGGTAGCTGCTTAAGAATGCGTCAACACTAACATAAAGTGAGGCTTGCACTAAATCTGAACCTAAACCTAGATTAGCCAAGGACTAAACCAGGACTAATCTTTGCTCAAAACAGTATCAAACCAAGTGTGTACACACCATAAAATAATGTGGGTTTCGCCTGTAATCATAATAAGAGACAGTCACTTTTTACCTGTGAAACAATAATCCTAACTAGTCTTGTCCATGTCATAGGCAAAAAGGCATTAACAGCCCTTGCCCCTCCAGCTTGAGCAACCAGCACGTGGTTGCTCCACAAAGTCAACCCTACTACATCTGCATACATATACATACATATGTACAGGGTGTCCATAAAGTCTCATTACAATTTTAAACATTTATTACAAAGGGAATTGATAAGATATCTTAATCAGACATGTTCCATTGTACTCAGTGGTTTCCAAAGTTTTTTACCTCATTTATTACACCTCTATATGGGCACCATTAGCCGCATGAAGCACATCAAGGCAGTACTGGATTTCTTCCCATGTTCACTGTAGCACAGCCTTATCAACGGTTGTAATCGCATGTGTTATCTTTAGTTCAGTAATGTCCCGTATCTTTGTTCGATACACAACATCTTTAATATAGCCCCATATAAAAAAATCCAGAGGTGTGATATCTGGTGAACGTGGTAGCCGCGGAACTCATGAACATGCAGACCTCAATGTGATTAAAAACTTTTATAACCACTGAGTAAATAGAACAAATCTAATTAATATATCCTGTCACTTTGTAATTAAATTTTGTAATAAAATTTAAAAAATTGTAAAGAGACTTTATGGACACCCTACAAACACGCACAC
>KN483772.1:37881-49791 GCA_000787095.1 Periophthalmodon schlosseri | reverse complement strand
GGTGCAGGTGAAGGCCCAGGAGTGGCCAGGCTCTAGGGCGTCGCACCAATCCACACACAGGGCCCAGGAGCCAATCAGGTGCCAGCTTAGGAGGAAGGCACCAATTGCAGGAGAGGTCTGTCGTTTCAAAGCTTGCCTGCAGAAACAGATCAGCAGCAGGGACAACACATATGGCTGTGGGAGGAGCTGGAGGCCTTGGGCCATAACATTTAGTTTATTTTTGTTTTAAAGGTTACGCAGTGGGGCTTTAATGGAAATCATAAGGTGTAAAGTATGTCCCCAAAACAGTTTTAGCATTTTTGTCTTTTTTGCTCACAAGTCTATGCAAAGTTCATATTTGGCATACTTGATGTAAATTCATTATAAACTACAGGCATGCAGTGTTGTTATTGTGCAGACTGAGCTTTTGGAGATTTTATTGGCTAAATTGTTTATCAAAAAAATCACATAAACACACATACATTCTAATCCTCCTGCTCTTCTCTTGCTGTACAAAGGCATGGACTACAGCTTCAACCTAGACGAACATGCGGGAGTGTGTGACCTTTTTGACGTACAGATCCTCAACTACTGAAGTACCTCTGCTGAGTAAAAGTCCCGCTACTACACTCTACTGAAGTACAAGTAGTACTGCTATACTGCTCACTGGTACTGTTGTCTTTGGGAAGCACTTTGGCCACTCAAACATTAACCATTCACTACTCAGGACTCATTACTGTCTTTGCCAGTTACCCGTGACCCCAATTGGACCCTTGGAGATTTTATTAACTTATTAAATATGTATAGATAAGCTTTTGTTTTGGATTGGAAACATTCCTGAGAGCAGCTTCCTTGGGTGGAGGCGAACTCAGATTACTCTCCTGTTCCACTGCACTTTGACTTTTTTGTGTTTTTTTCCACTTTGGTTTTGTGGAAAATCAGAGACAGCTGTTTGGTTTCTAGAGCTATAAACAGTGTTATCCTTGAGTTAATATTGCAGTAATCTATGAATGTTCAGTATTGGCATTTTTAGTAGTTAAATAAGGTTCAGGGTATGACTCTAAATATTTTCATGATACATTATTCTTATTCATATGAGTAATATATTGAACATTCTACATTTATCTCTGAGAAAAGGGACAAAATAAGTTATAAAACTGCCCAAAGGTTTTCATTTCTAAATTATTTCCACACTGCCATTTAGGCATTTTTTTTAATACTCATTTTGAAATATTTTCTTAATTTATGAAAATCATATCTTTGTTCTACTAGTTATGTGAAAGTAATGCTGGTTGACTGCCAGTATTGTAATTTAATAATTTAAATTTATAGTTTGAAAATGTTGGTGCCAAAAGGCCTGTTTGTCTATTTGTTTTCTTTGATTGATTGTACAAGATTTTTTTTACGTTTGTTTTGTTTTGCACACTTTGAAGAGTTTTCTAATAAATGTATTTGACATGTAAATATTTTATCCGCTTGAGTTCTAATCATCTATTCAGCCCCAGGAGACGGTATACCTTCGTGCCAGTGTTAAGCCTTCTGAATTGTGTGTCAAGTCCATTTTCCATCACTCCATGCATTGAAACGAACAGCACTGATGCCATAGCAATTAAAACAAAACATATCTTTTGAATGTGCTCAAAATGGCACCCATAAACAAGAAGCTGAAAACCATGATTATTGAAGACCATGGGAGGCTCTGCTCTGAAAAGGCTACAAGAAAAGTACATAACCCACTGACTACATGTATGCAGTTTTATTTCAGGTCAGTCAAAAGATGTAGGCTCTGATGGTTTTCATGTGTGGAGAGTAGACCCATGTGTTTGAAGTTACTAATAAGTACCACCTGCAACAGCGAAAGAGTCAAAAAAGAACAGCAATTCCCCACCACAAGTACAATGTAGGTTTAATTCATTTTTCACAAGATATTTACAAAGTAATTCTTGGAAGAAAAAAACATGTAACCATGGTGCACTTTTGTTGCAGTTCATTTACCTGGGATACAGAATACACACTTCTCTAATACTCCCAATGATAAGATTCATTGTGGACTTGCCAGGCAAACAGTTCAGTGAAAGCTAAGCCAGATTCTCAAGGTTAGTACTGTCAGTCGTCAAATGTTCATTTTGCAATTCGGCTGTCACATATCCAAGGCAGTGCTCAGTTTGATTTATGCAGCCACAGAAACACAACCTACAATCCCACATTCCTTTTTGCAAAATAAAATTACATACTTGTCTATGTTAGGATACTTTTTTAAACATGATTTACAATTATAAATGTGTTCTGTTTACAACATTTTACACAAAGCCATCTTAACTCCAAATACAGGGCACAGTTGGTATTTCAACTAATATCTTTAATATCTTTCAGCTTAATTCCACACATTCTTATTCTGTCCACATGTGGTATAGTTGACTTTCAAACTCTTTACTCGAGACCAGCTGTAGTTTCAAGACTTAAAACTTACTTAGCCCAGTCAAGTCTCATCACACATTTGCCTAAAGAAAAGTTAATATCTTGTATTGGTTAACTGGACTGGCTACTTGGAAATCCCTCTAATTATAAGATGAAGGAAGTCTTTTTTATAGCCACATGTCTGTGTGATTATCAAGAATTCAGCCAGTCTTGTTTAAAAAAATATATATATATACAATAGTAGCTTTCTCATTTATTCATCAATTTGTTCCCTTCAGCCATCAATGACATCCAAGCAGTAAGCAGTTATGGTCCTTTGGCGGGGTAAAGTCTAGACTACAACGTCATCACTGCATCAAAACCGGACTAAACTGTGACTAAACGCGGAACTAGATCAGGACTATAACAGGACCAAATCGAGAAAATATCCAGAACTAAACCTGGCATCAAAGTAAGACCAAACGATGTGTAAAAATCCAAGGGCACACTTTGAAGTCACTAATACGATGAGCAGTCAGCCAGTCTAGGAAGCACTGAACCTTCGACCTCCCCGCTGTGAAAAGCACTTTGCTGCACTTTTTCACCCTCAAATTGAAAAGGAATCCGTTTGTTGCGACACGCTGTGAGAGTTGAAGGACATCTCCACTTCTTCAGTCCTCTGGCGTCTGCTCCTATTTTCTCCAAATCGTTTTGCAGCTTTCATGATTTTTTTTCTGAACGAGGATCCCACAAACGTGTAGAGGAGGGGGTTGATGCAGCAGTGAGTGAGGGCCAGACTTTCAGTCACTTGAGCTGCTCTGTCCATAACTTTACTGGTCTCGCAGTGAATCACCATGTTGTAAATATTGTCCAATGTTCGATACACTTTTAGTACATTGTAAGGTAGCTGGGTTATCACAAATACTGCTACTATTATCAAAAGAACACGAATTGCCTTCCATTTTTTGCTTTTACTTTGACTTGGAAGTTTCCCGAGCATAAATCCCACTTTGCAGTAACAAACCATCATGATTAAAAGTGGTATCAGAAATCCCAGAATAACTTCAACCATCTCAATAGCGGCTTTACCTGCTTTACCCATTGACGAATACGCTGCGATACAAAAACTACGATTCCCAGCATGCCTCACTTCAGAGAGTATCAAATCAGGAAGGCCAAGGAGAAAAGCGCTTGCCCAGATTACAATACAAACTTTCCAGCAGTTTTTCCTATTGAAATTCCTTAGGCATCCAGAGTTGTCGCTACCTTGCATCTTTGTCAAAGCTAGATACCTGTCAATGCTAATGCAAGCTAACAGTAGCATGCAGCAAGTAAAGTTTAATGTATAGCAAGAGGATACGATTTTGCAAAGTCCCTCTCCTAGTATCCATCCTCGGGCTGCATCGAAAGCCCAAAAAGGAAGAGTGGAAAGAAGCAACAAGTCTGCAACAGCTAAATGGGTCAAAAAGACATCGGTCATAGTTTTAAGGCGTTTGTAGTAAATGTAGACGGCCACCACCAAGGCGTTACCAGCCAGACCAATGATGAGACACAGGGAATAGACTACAGGGAGGAAAACCCCCGCGAATGAGCGCACATCAGATTTTTCACACAGAGTAGGGTAGTCGTCGTAGCTGAAGCCGAGAGTGAAGTTTTCATGGTAGTAAAACTCATCATCAAAATCTTCCATCTTGGACCTGTAGGGATGAGAAAGATGGATTACTTACTGACAGGGATTTTAATGAAATTGTCATACATTACTCCAGATCTACCTGCCAGAGCAATACACATTTAACTTTCTTAGGGAGTCATGAGAGGATGCTGAAAAAGAGATTCAACACAATTAATTTCTTGCTGGTGCCACCTAGGGTGATCCAAACCTTTGGAGTACTCGCTAATTTTTCATTGTGTATAAATGAGTAAAAGTACAAAATTTTATTAAAATCATAGATTTAAGGCAATACCACAACAAAATGAAGTTGTATAAGTTCACTTTATGATGTATTTTGCCATAGGGTTTATTGTCAGGAGAGATTTTAGGCAAATGTGAAAGTTTCAGAAAACTTGGAAAACAAATTTGCATATTTTTTCATCTATCCAATATATCAGCAGTACTGTTGTGGGGTTGGAATAGTTTGTCCTTAAGTCAATATTAACACAGCTGTACACCTGTGGTTTAGCTGACTCCAAACGTTTCTCTCTATAAACAATGCTTTCCCAGTCTCACATTTGTTTTGTTATTTCGAGTTTAGAGCAATGTCAACATCTGGCCGTCGTCTAGTTGTCGTCTTGTTTAAATGTTGTCAGACAATGGGATAAACAGTGTTTTTTCCCAAAAGCATTTCCTTGATGTAAGATTGGGACAGACCGTTACAAGGAGCCATCACAATGACTTGCTATTTAGCCTGCTAATTACAACAAGCTGAATGTTTTTATCTAGTACCAGCATAAAGGCCCTTATGTAGATGGTTTCTTGAACTGTTTCAGTTAATACCTTTTCTGAGTACATGTCATAAGTCAGGACATTAAATGTGTATTAGTACAGTTCTATCTTGATGCCATATAATGCAGTTAATAAAACTGGATTATTTAAAACTACATACTTTACCTGTAACTACAAACATTCAGGAAAATGACGCAGTACAAACTTACAGCAGTAATTATTTGCAGGACAGTAAATATAGAGAATGTTATGAGTCTTACCAGTGGAGATTGCCCAGAAAGCAGAAAAATGCTTGGCTTGTGCGAGATCATCTAGAGCTCCTATAAAAATGAAGACCGAGCAAGAAGTGTGGAAGGAATGAGTCAAAGGGTGGAGGCGGGATGTAAAAGTCAAAGCAAATCACAACTAAAGTTTAAAGTATGGGAGTTTTATTAGTTACCATGAGTACATCATTGACACTGACAGTATATGTGGAAGCATTAAGTGATATAGGTTCAATTTCATAGATATGCCATTATTAAAACAAGCATTTACATACAAAAATACATGCAATGCAATACATACAAAGAAGCTCATTTTCAAATGTACACAATTTAGTGACTCCTAAATGCAGCATCCTTTCAATCATTATTACAATAGAGTATCTGGTTCATAGTCTTTTTATTTTTTTTTTTTTTTTAATTAAAGATAGTTATTCAAAGTAGAATGTTAATATAGGCCTATACAGAGGTGGGTAGTATTAAGTTACATTTACTCAGTTACATTTACTTGAGTAACTTTTTAAAGAAACTGTACTTTTCAAGCAGCACACTGCGTGTCTAAGTGACCAAAGCTTTATTTTGACTATATTAAATGATTAAAACATTTGTGTTTCTTGCATCGCTCCTTCAGATATGATTTTGTTTCTCATTTTTGTGTCTATCCTTTGGGAATATCAGATTTTGGGCATTATTTAATGTTTTGTCCTTCCAATTACATTAACTTTAAACTATAAATCAGATGTTATGCCCAGACAGTTACTGAGTAGATGTATTCCAAAATACTTTTTTTTACTCTTTCTTGAGTAATTTGTTGGACCAATACTTTGTACTTGTACTTGAATATTATTTTTGAAGTAACGTTACTTTTACTTGAGTAAATTTTTTTGACTACTCTACCCACCTATGTATATATATCATTTAATGCTACCTTTGCTTTTGCTTTTTCCATAAATTTGTATTCCTTTATCAGTGTCTGTGAAGAGACAGTTACAATTTAATATGGGCTTCCACACACTTGATCTTTAAACACAACAGTTGATTCTTACTTGGTTTTACGTAACGATAATGGGCGCATGGCTTCCTGGGCGGTACCTTGTTGGAAATTACATTTTGTTAGCCTTATTAGGAGTTGTTTATTACAATAAAGTGACATATACTTACCTTGGACGTGTTTTTGAAGTTGTTTGCTTCTGCTTTTTAGTTTGTGGTGGCTGAAAGAAAAAAAAAAATCTTTTGCTACGTGCAACACTAGTTTTGCATGACCAGGAAAAGTATCAGATAACTGTAAATAAGATATGCCTAACAATTAGGCCTGGTTATTTTTGTTCATTCAGATTTCACTGTTTACATGTCATTTCCATCTGACATTTGTGGAAATTGGATAATAATTCGATATTTGCAGTGCATGTAAACGGTAGCCACTTATGGTCATAGGCCGTACAAGAATGGAGTATTTAAAAATGCTGCCTAATGGCTTGCATGTTAATTTATTATTAATGGATTTCAACTAGGGCTGGGCAATATGGAAAAAAAGCTTTCAATATTAATTTCCTGATCTTAAATAATAAAAACTTAAAATTGCCATCTAACACAAAATTAGCCAAAATGTCAGATTTTACAGATTCATGCCTATTAGAATACGGTTTCTAAGAATTTTAGTTAGAGGTCATAAAATAATCTCACTGCATTGATCCGTCTGCACACTCCACTGAACCAAACGCACGTTGGCCCAGATCTTGTGCCGGTCAATTTTGTGTTGGTTTGGTGGTGCTCATTTCCCTCTTCTGCCTGAAAAGATAATTATTTCACATGCAATCAATAACATCACATAACCACATGAAATTATGGGATGTAGTAGTGATGAACTACCTGGAGTTTGTGGTCCGTTGGTGCAGTGAGGATGACTAGAGCTTGTAGACTCAAAAACAAAATCAATGTAAGAGTCTTCATGATGATGATCAGGTGGAAACGAGCAGCCTTTGCTACTCCGTGCATATGGACTTTATTTGGACGGTTAGGGTTATTTAAATGGGTGGGGTTAGATTAGATACAGATATGTCTAAACGACATAGTTATGAAATTACGCTTGTTATTACTGGCTTCTTTCTAGAGCAGAGATCTTATCTAATGAAATGCCCCCATATGAAGAACTTTTTTTGTTTTTGGCAAAACGAGCTGCTTAAGTGTAGCTCTCTAGCTCCATCCTATGGTCTGAAGATGGGACTGTAACTTTGCGATTCAACACTGTGATCTGTGCGCTGTGTCACGGTAATTACTATTATCGTCCAATATATGCGAAATGAAACAATAATTTTCGGGGGTCAGTATTTATCATGAGTATTTTTTCTTAGTACTGGTGGGGAACTTTTTGTTATTTTTCTGTTCTGCAATTAGCTGTGAGTTGTAGACCATGCCAGGACTAGCTGCACTACTGTATCAATAATGCCCTACAAACAGTATAGGTTTTGTAACTTCATTCAATTTTAATCTAGTGGGTAACTCTACAGCCCTAATGATCAAGAATACAACTACTTGTTAAGATAAAACTGAAGCTGAAGAATGAATAGTTAAGAGTACCACATAAACAACTTGTGTGTCCACAGCTCACCTCACCGCCTGATCTAAAGAGGCCTGTAGCAGAACAACACTGCAGCGGAATGTATTGTTACTTTTGTTGTTTTTCCTTTTCCACTTTTTGTTATTAAAAAGTTCTCTTAACTTTGTGCATTTTGTGTGTGCAGGTTCCTGACTGTTGGTCCTCTTTAGGCCCTGCCCCTCTCCTGCTCCCACAGGAAACTCTGATATGACTCTGATCCACCTCCTTCACAGAACAACTCCAGGAGGCCAGTGGAACCTACAAACTTTGGGATTGAACTTCTTTTTACAGGTCATTCTTTTAAAGTAGATGGTTGGTTAAACGCTTTGTATACTTGTGTTGTTTACATTGTTAAAAGTGGAAGAAAACTATAAGGTAAGTTGTGGAATTCAATAACCCTGTTGTTCATATTGCCAGTCACTTACACTTGATATTGACTGAAGTTTCCATCCATTAAAACTACCCATTTTCCACCTTTGTGCTGAATAACATTAGTTTATGTAGGGTAAATTAAGTGTGCTTCTGGTCACGTAAATTTAATGTTGAGGAATGATAATCTGGTGATTACCGAGTCCCTGATTGTTGCACTAAATGGACTGCAAGATATGAAAAGTAGTTTAAGAGCTTATTGAGGCTGCTCACTGCTCCAGAGTGTGAAACAAATAAGTAAAGACCAGGTTAGGCAAATATAATGATAATGTCACCAAATAATTGTGCATCTGTATAAACTGTGTGATTGGATTATTTATATATAACACAATATGAATATGTATAGTAACTATAACTTTTCTTTCATTCTTGGACATGAATGTTGATACTCTTACAGCCACCTGTTGCACATAACAATAATTTAGTACACTTATATGTTTGTACTGTTTTGTATTTAACTATTGTTACACAATTTTATATCTTAATTTTATATAGTATACTTTAATATTCTACGTTTAGATTTAATTACTTTTTTGATAATTACTCATCTTGATTTCTGACTACATATACTTAATTTTTCTGCTGTTCTTGTAGCAACGTTGAATTTCAACATTGTGGGGCAAATTAAGGAAAAAAACATTACTAAAGGTCTGATTTGGAATTAGATAAGGTGAAGCCTGAAGTAAAATCATGCAAGTTTTGACAACTAGTGGGTTGAATTGTAGTTTTTGTGCTTTTGGGCAAGACACCACCTACTTACACTAGTCACAGTGTGGTAAGGCATCTGGCAGAAAAAAAACAAGAAACCTATCACTGTAACACAATTTCAGTGCAATTGTTGTGATGGCCATGACAAGCCAGTCCCCAAATCATTGTGTTTGTATTTATATAGCATCTATCTGTGAGCTTAAAATGCAGTAATATGATTTTTTTTGCTTTTCAGTTTCTTGTGTGAGCAATGGGTCGAAAGCTGGACTTGTCTGGACTGTCAGACCTGGAGGCAGCGCATGTTTTACAGGTGGTTCAGAGAGACATGAGGCTGCGCAAGAGAGAAGAGGAGAGACTCAGGTCAGTGAAAAACTCAAGAATATATATATAGACATAGAGACACAGCGCAAATTACCACCTGAAAGAAGAGACGAAGGACTTTGAATACAAGAATGAAAACTCTTAACATTTACTACTCAATTATGTTTGCATGATAAGCTGCTTAGTTTTAAAAAAAGAAAAGATTAGGAGTACAGGATAGGCTTTCATAATATGCCTTATATAATAACTCCATAAGGAAATGCAATTATTCAGTTACTAATCCTTTAATATCAGAAAGAAAATCTGAAAAGAACTTGACATCACATATAAGCAAATATGTATTAGTTTAAACAAATGTTTATTTATTTTACCACTGTGCCATATTTAATCATTATTAAAGCTAGATTTTTATTCATTTTATGTGTTAACACGTCAATAAATTAATATTCTCTGATCTACATATACTAGATAAAGTTACTTTTTTGTTTTTGCACAAATATAAATGGTTCTTGGACTTTAGCAGAGATTTCCCATCATGCTCTGTTCTCCAGTCCTGTATTGTCTTAAACTCAGGACAGGAAGTGACAGCCCTTTCCGGTGGCTGTCATGTAAACATCCCCAAACACTTTTAGAAATTAAAAACTTTAACTAAGTGCTGACAGCCATTGGGTGGGAGCTGACTCTTTATTTCTGTGCAAAAACAACAATGAAACATAATACATGGACATGCTACGTGCTTGTAATGGGAATAATCTGCTTATCCAATGGATAAGTCTTTACTAAAACCCTTGAATATGAATAAGATCAACAGTTTTAACAAGCCACTAAGTACATTTACATGACCTGTAAAAATCATGTGACTAGAATGAGGTCAATCAGGTAAGCCAATAATTAGATCTGATGTTGGTGTGTGTTTACAAAAAACTCATGGATTTTTAGAGTAACTGTTGTATTTGAAAGACAAAGTACGATGGATTTGCCCTTTTTCCTTGTCAAAATCTGCACAGGTGAACCATCAGAAAGAAATCAGATTACTCTCATCAGAGGTGATGACATTTCAATAATCTGATAACTCCAGAAATCAGATCATTTGGGGCATGCACTAAAACATAGCCAGCGTTTCACAAGCTGCCTAATGCATTCTCCATCCAATAATGGTTACCAAGCTGAATACTATCTGTTGTTATCCACTTCATCGTCAATTGCTATTAATTGCATGTGATTTTAAAGTCAGGAGCGCACTAAGTAATTATGTGGGTTTCTTGACATAAAATGTCCAATAGGGGGCATCCTAAGGCTATCACAGGACTTCACTTTAGAGCTGTCCCTTGTTTTGGTATGTAAATTGGTACTTGCGTTTCTATATTATTGTTACAGCGGTGTACAGTAGTTGTTGGCTTAACACTGATGACATTGGGTGGTCAGGTTATTTATAGATTATTTATGTACGATTAAGAATGCATCACTAGTTTATTTCCAATGACTCACTCAACATTTGTGCTTGAGTGCATGTGGAAACTGTGTGAAAACTGCTCCCAGCATTACTTAGATTTTAGTTTATTTTAGTTTATGTAGTTAAGTGTCAAGCCTAATATAAAATGTGAAAGTTATGAATAAGGACTGTCTGTTATTCTATCTAACCTGGTCACTACTATATAGTGAGCAGGTACATTTTTTATATGGTAAAGTCATCTGAATGAATTATTTTAAACCGATAAACCTCAAGATTAGGTCTAAACCAAACAAAAACTAAACCAGGACTAAACCAAAACCAAACTGGGACCAGACTAGGACTAAATTAGCATTTACGTGGGACGAAGGAAGCCAATCGTAAACCTAAGTGGAACTAAACTCTACAAAGCAAAAGGAGAACCATAGCATTATTGCGTTACATGATTTTTTTTCACTATCAACAAAATAGACACACATTTGTGAAAAAAACAAAAAAAAATTATACTACACAAACATTTGAATCAAAGCTAAAAAATAAATACTAAGAGTACCACATAAGAGTATAAACGCCAAATGATGTTATTTCCCTGGAAAAACCAGCTTGTGTTAGAAAGCATCTCAGTTCTGTGTGAGTGTATGCAGAGGAGGTCCCGCTGCAGTCTGAATGTTTTATTCAGTGTTTCCTCCTTTAACCTTTGGAGCAGCGCAGCAGGAGCCAAATAAATCATATATGCACCCGCTTAATATTGAATCACAGACTGAGTGAAAGTGTATTTAAAGCAACACTGGCACTATTTACTCAGATACTACAGTGGTCTATGATAGAGAGACTTGTATTTGTTAAGACTGCAAGGATCACTGAATCAGAATTTGAATGGTGCAAATGTCAAATCGCCAAGACTGCATGACTTATTGGGGACCAGTTAATATTTCAGGTCTCAAGCATTTAACTCTTCTAATATGTAAAACTATTAAGGAAGTGAAATCTATTTGTATGTATTTTTTCAGTATCAAATGAGTATCTAGTTTTGAGATCAGTTTTAGTATCAATCATTCTTGGGGTATAGGCTTTTGTTTTGTTATACTTTACAAGTCCGGTTTGTGTTGATTGTAGAGGAATAATCTTTCTGACTACTCTCTCTCTCCCCTCCCTCTCTCTCCATTTCCCCCCTCTCTCCTCTGCCCCCACCTCCCCCTCTCCTCCCACTCTCTGTATAGTGATCTAAAGCAGGAGTTGGCGGAAGAGGGCAGTCGTAGTCGTCTCTTGTCCACTCAGTCGCGTTTTAACCAGCGCTGTTGTATCCGCTGCTGCGCTCCCTTCACGT
>KN483772.1:0-13477 GCA_000787095.1 Periophthalmodon schlosseri | reverse complement strand
CTATAGCCTACTTCAAAGTAATATTTCTTAAATTGAAGTTTAGGCAATTCAACAAAATTATGACTTTAGAAATGATAGCAACTTTCCCACCTTGGATGTGAATTAAAAATAAAGATTAATCAAATAGTATGCTATAATGACTAAATACAACATTAATTGAGGCAATTACGCAGTTCTACATTACATTACTCAATAAATGCTAAAATATCAAATAAACATGTAAGAAAAGAATTGTACTTACTATAAGCAGGTTGTGCGTAGCTTATGTGAAAGTAAGAAAACATGATACATCCCACAAAAATATGAGGGGTCATTATAGCGCTTGGTATAAAATGTAGACTTCTTAATACTGCATAAAACGCCCCCTGTCTTCTGCGCGTATTTTAAAAAATCGATCCAGCTCAGATTTAATTTCTCTGTGGGACACAGGGCAAAATACGCAAACTACTGATGAGAGGCAGAGGCGTGGTTTATAGACTTGACACATCCTCTGCGTCCAAATCATGGCCCAAAAAACAAAATAAAACTGGTGTGTAAAAGTGGATTTGATATGGCATTTCATACACATTGAGTCCAAGAAAAGATATAGTTTACTAAAGTTCACGAGCTATATACGCGTTTTAAATTAGAAGAAGGAAATTGCAATTATTTTTCACTATTATCAGAACAGATTTTTAGGCATTTCAAGTAATCAAATCTTCGTTCAGAATATTCAAATAAAGCATTTATAAGTCCTTTAAAAACAGAGGCTACATGTGTCAAGATATAGCCTGTGTGCTATCATTTTTCACCACGAGAGGTCACTGTCCGTGCATTATTTTCGTTCCAAATACAGGCGCGTCCCATGCTCATCACACATTAATATTGTTTCTTCATCGTGCAATTGTCTCCTTAAAGTCTAAACTCATTTGTCAAAGCTTGACTATATGGATGGTCTGTTTTCTGATTTTGCAAATAATGATTATTGTAATTAAAAAGGACTACAAAACACATTTAGCTACTGATTATACAACATGGCTCTTTCCCCTCTGTGGGCGTGAATGACAGCTGAGGAGCTCACTCATCTTTGTGGGCGAACTGAGAGACTCTCATAACCAAAGCACTGACAAAATCCAAGTCATTTCAATCACAGTGAAATACTAAGATAAAGATGACCCTTTTTGTCCTGTAATGGATGAGAATATGGATGTTTTAAGAGCAATGGGCTACAAAGAATATAGACTATTTAAATAGGCCTGTCTGTGGAATATCATGTGGTTACATTTACATACTTTGAATAAAACAAATTTGCACCCATCTGTAGTATCATTATGTGTACGAGTATGCGTTCCTACAGTCAATGTGCTTTTGCCCTTTTTCCTGCAAAAGGCAAGAAATCACACCCAAATATATCAATAAAACCTAAAAGAAAAAAAAATTTACACTTTATACTAGGAATAACAAGGCACAGTAGTATCCAATGTTTTAATCAAGAAGTGCAATACCCACATATTAAGATCAAATGGCAAAAAGGAGTGGGGGATAATGCAAAAGGGGAAATACAAAAAACATAGCAAGGAATCTACTACAGGCACATGTTTTAAAAATTAAATATTGTGGAAAAGAAACACGTTTCAGTAGTCAAACTTCAAGAACAATTCAGTATGCACAAAGTCAAACATGCAGTTTACACAAATTGAGATTTTTTGGCAATTTCAAGGATTCAAATAAACACATGGATGACATAAACATGTGTGTACTGAATCTAGAGAACATTTCATTTTGAATAGAAAAGTTAAAATGATCTTTTCCACAATATTTCAGATGTACTGGCAACAGAAAAGGACAAAATATTAAGTTGCAAAAACATCACTGAGTGTCTAATAAAGTCAAGATGTCAACTCAACTACCACATTTCTAAAGCAATGGGGAGATTCAAATTTCATTACAATTGTGGAATACTTGATTGTGATTGAAATAACACAACAACACAATATTAAGTAAGTTGGTGCCAAAGAAGTGGATGGAATGAGGAGCTATGGGGCATTTAAAAGGTTAATAGCACCTGAGGAGTTCCACCACAAACACCAGTGTGGCATTGGGTGGGATGACCGGAGGGTATCCCCGAGGGCCATAGGCATAGTCTGGGGTGCAGGTCAGCCGGGCCACCTCCCCAACACACATCTGAGGAAGAAGACAGTAATGAATGCCAGAATAATGAGAAAGTCACTTTGTAAAATAGAAAACATTTGTTGGTGTGCAGTGGAATAAACCAACTCATTTTGTAAAGCACTTTGAAGTACTTTGTGTACAAATTCTGCTCTACAAATAAACCTGCATGTCTAATTATTATAAACTGCTACATTTGGAAGTTGAAATTAATTGTACATAATACAGCAAGATGAAGATGTATCAAACATAAATGGGCAAGTATGCAGAAAAGCAATGAATAACAGGTTGTATTAATAATACTTTAAGTGTTCAGTGGTAAAAATCTGGAATAAACTGGTGACAAATACATTTAAATTGTAGGTACATCAGGAAATCCAATATTAAGTCAATGAGGTGGTAAAAATCACAGTTACAACCGATTTGTTGTTGATCATGACATCTGGATTGTGAGATCTGCAACTTATTGTATTACAACATTCCAGACAAAACTATGCACATTCATAACAGGGTAGGCCTACGCAGTGAAGAGTATGGACCGACCTGAGCAACGCCCTCATCCCAGCCTTTAATCACTTCTCCTTGTCCAAGGGTGAACTCAAATGGCCTCCCACGGTCCTTGGAGGAGTCAAACTTCTCCCCATTTGTCAAAGTGCCTGAAAAATCCACAGTATTGGAGAGTTAACAGTTTCGGATGAATTTAGCGTGTTTAGGAAATTATTAAAAAAAAAAAAAAAAAAAAAAAAGACCTATAGGAACTTTATGATTAAAATCTAAAAGTTCTAAAATGATTTTACTTTGACAGTTTAATTTGGGCTATATATTTTATGATTTTTTTTTTCCTGAAAAATTTATTGGGTTTGTCATTAGAGACGCAAATTTTGTTTCACAAGAAAATGCATCCTATAGAATTCACATGAAAAAAGCCCCCCCCCCAAAAAAAACCACAAAAAAACAAAACAAATATAGGCTATTAAATAAAATAAAACAAAAAAATATCCTACAATCTTAAGTGCCAAATGACCTTACAGTTTTACCCTGCTCCTTCCAAGTTAGAGGAAGGATTTATTCTTAATCTACAAATCGTAATTATATCTTTCAGGGAGTTCCTAACAATAGCGGTATTTTTAGCATCAGCAGCGCACAGTAGCACAGATGTAGCACTAGCATTTGACCAAACAACTACGCCCCGAAAGTCGTTAGGAGACCAAATGGTCGAAAAGAATTAACGGTTTACCGTAATCTCACAGCATGTTAGTTAAATACCTGTACTAAATGTGTTTATAAGGGTGATGAGCGGTGGATTGGGTGGTTCTTTTGTGTGTACGCCGGGCCATACCCCATAGAAGGCCGTTTTAAATCGGCTCTACCCACCGGTGTAGTGCACGGAGACCTTCTGTCCACGACGCGGGTAGGACATCGCTGAAACAAAAATGTGATTACACGTCAAATACAATGCTATATTCCTAAAATGTATGAGTAAAACACCGCTTACCTTGTCCAGGTGTCAGCACTTCTTTATGCACTCCCATTTTTCAATAGGCGTCTGTGCGATTCTGCTGCTGCTGCTGGTGCGTGCTGTGCGTGCTGTGCCCACACACTTCCGGTATTACCTCCTCCACACCGGAACTGGCCGTGCGTAATATCCGACGCACACTTTGCACAGCTGCGATTAATTTGCCATTGAAATGTATATTCATAAATGCAAATTGCCAAGAAACAACAAAGACATAATTCAACATCGACCCCCAAGCACTACCTGGCATCTTGCAAAAAAAAAAAAAAAAAAAAGATCCCGAAGAACAATTAGTTAGAATAATCTTCAAACATCATATCCCCCTTTATTTGTCCTGATTATTTCGTTAATGTTGTGTCCTAATCTGCATCGAGTTTTGTATTTGCATAGTACTATTACTGCAGTGTTTGTACTACTGAATTTCAATTTAAAAAGCGCTATTTGGAAAACTACCTGTCCCTCTTTTGATTGATTGATTGATTATCCTGCACAACAATTTAGGTCTCTGTCACTCGCCCATCTTATTTAGAGAATGTCTCACTTTTTCACCGATGCCACGTGAATTATAAAAGTGATATTTACATAGAAAACATTTTTTCCTCACACAGATTTCAAGACCTTTGGGGTGTACTGGCTTTTTGGGTTGGCCTATGTATATTCTAATTTCATCTCTCCCAGTCTTTGTAAATAGACTGGTGTAGGTGTGTAGTTGTAGTAAAATATGCAGAGGACTCATCAATGTATTGAAATAATCTGAAAAATACTTTTAATTAAAACTGCAAGCAGTGACAACCCTTGCGACAACGGAAGGGCACGCCACAGTGGGAGAGCTGCATATCAACCTTAGCTTGACATGTGATTCAATATTTCCAGTGTCATGTTGGCAATAAATGTTTACGGCCCATTGTAACCTTGCAGGGGGCGCAGTGGATAGAATAGAGCATAGAATTTTAATCCACACATCATTTTGTCCACCTCATCAAAATACTCAGACGTAACATTGGGTCTGTCTGAATCCGTCGATGTTTGCAAAAGTTACAGGAATTTTTATGCTTTCAAGAGCTTATTATGACCACACCCTGAGACTCATGTAAATTTTTTATCCCAGATATGTCCTGATAATGCTGCCTCAGTTTGGAGTCTGTCGGATAAAAACCCTTGGACAAGTTTGTTAAAGTATGAGTGCTAGATTTTGGGCATCTGTATTGTTAGATTCAAAATGGCCACCTTCACATTAGTGCTAGGGTGTGGTCCCCATACACTTTTTTGCTCAGGGTCACATACAGGGTGTGCATACCAAATTTCCTTAGTCTACAACAAACTAAAATTTTCTGCCCCTAAAGTTATGACTAAAGATAGAAGTTTAAGTAGTATATAATTATACCCAGGTCATTTAAAATACACAAACACCAGTCTGAATCTGAAAACATTTGCAAAGTTGCAAAGGGATTTTTTTTACTTTCAAAATGGCCACTTCGATAAGCACTCATCATGACCACACCCTGAGACTTATACAAATTCTTTTAACAACTTTTGATCCCAGATATGTCCTGATGTTGCTGCCTCAGTTTGGAGTCCGTCGGATAAAAGCCCTAGGACACGTTCGTTAAAGTAAATTTTTTGCTCAGGGTCACATAAAGAATGAGTGTACCGAATAACGACAAGCAGTTTCTTTGCTTCCCATTGACTTTTTTGAGGCGTGGGCATGCAAATGTGGATGTAGATAGGGCATGGTCTTTATTGCCATTTTTGTTTAGAATGATATAAAGTCTCTGTGTACCAAATTGTATTTGTCTACGACAAACTAAATTCTTCCATCCCATTTTAACTTTGCAGGGGGCACTGGAGAGCCACTTTTAAAGATACAAGTATAATTCACACATCATGTCCAGATTATCAAATCAGATAAATGCTACACAAGTCCATCCAGATCCGAGCATTTTAAAAAAGTTACAGGGATTTTTATACTTTCAAAATGGCCGCTTCGTTAGAGCTCGTTTTCAAAATGGCCGCTTCGTTGAGAGCTCGTTATGACCACACCCTGGGACTTAAGTAAATTCTTTTAACAACTTTTGATCCCAGATATGTCCTGATGATACTGCACCAGTTTGGAGCCCGTCAGATAAAAACCCTAGGACAAGCTTGTTAAAGTACGAGGTCTAGATTTTGGACATCTGCATATTTTGATTCAAAATGGCCGCCTTCACATTGGAGATAGGGTGTGGTCCCCATTGAATTTTTTGCTCAGGGTCACATAAAGTATGAGTGTACCAAATTTCATTCGATTATGACAAACTTTTTTTGAAAACTGTTGGAGGAGATGTCAAAAGATTACGATGAGTGATTTTGTCGATCCCGGGTTTGATCCAATATGGCCGACTTCCTGTAGAGTTTAGGGCAGGGCCGTAATAGCATTTTTGACATGTCCTGACGTGACCTATTTTTGATGCTAAGTTTCATTTGTCTACGATGACATTTTTCTGAGCTGGGCTCCCATTGGCGCAATGTAAATCGATTTTTGAGGTGGCGCTACTGACCCGTCTTTCAATATTTTTTCTCGGGGTCTTCACTCAAAATTAGAGCTCACTGAACTCTAAATTTTGATAACACTTACTTGTCTATATATTATTGTTTGCTGCTTGATTTTTGCCATTTTCCCCAAAATACAATTACAATAGGGCTCTCACACTAGTGCAAGGCAGACGAGTTGACTCGCCCTCCTCGGACACTCATGCTCGGGCCCTAATGAGGGCATTGGAGTCTGGATCGCCTGGTAAATAGATAAAACAGGGCACAGCCTATAGTTCTGGTTTAAAACCATTGAATGACCAGCAAATGGCACCAGAGTGCCATAATACTTCAAGATATTTCAATGAATGTGAAATTACTTTTTTACATCCTCTAACTTTTTGTTTTATGCAATTTCAACATAAAATGAAAATCAATAGACTTACATAATGTAGGCAGATAAAGTAGCCAAAATATGTACTAAAGTAGGAGTACAAAATAGTGGTACAAGAAATGACTCAAGTAAGAACAAAGAAATATTGGGAAAAACTAATACTCAGTAGCCTATGAGTAACTGATTTATAAATGAAAGTTAATGTGATTGATTGCCCAGTAATCGTTTCTATCATTTATTTGTCATGTTTTTTTTTATTTTTCATTTACTTGGCATAATTGATTATATAGATGTTAATATCAGCTTACATCAACTTAATCTGAATATTTTCTAAGCATCAGTTGTGGTTGCATCTAATGGGGACCCAGACGGCACTTCCTAAAAAGAGACACATCCATTTGAAATCAAGCATTATTGTATTGTACAGTATAACATTGTGTATTTTTGTTTGCAGTAGTCATTTTAACTTACATTGTTACAATCCCAAAGATCAAAAGAAATTTGATCAAGATAGTCAGAATTTATGAGTTTATTTTCCCTATAAAAGAAGACATGACAGTGTATTGAAATGTATGGCATATGAATTAAGATATGGTGTTGTATTGTACAGTGATTTACTTGTAACATCTTTTCCGGTTTAAAATGAAAAGAACAACAGAGATAATGATACCAGCCAGCATCGTGAAACCAACTGCAAGGCCAATGCTTAACCCATCTGTAAAGAAAACAATTAAAAACCCATTTGAATACTAGCAATGTAAGAAAAAAGAAGCTTGTGTCAAAACAAACTTCAGATTAAAGTCTAACTTGAGTAACAGAGCTTCAGACAGAGTAGTGCCTACAATTAGCTTCACTCCGGCAGTGAATGTTTATCACATCGCCTGCAAAGTGTCAATAAACTAGATGTTACCATGCTTGGCATCTGGAGGGTCGACTGGAGGTGCTGAGTAACACGAAAAAGGGACAATATTGATGTCATCAAGGGCAACGTCTCCCACTGTGTTTTGTCCTTTTAGATAGACAAACACAAACTGCAAAAAATACCAATAAATTACATATTGTTTTGAGGAAGAAAATTAAATGTAATCAACAGGGATATTATTACTACTACTAGTGGAAGTACTGGTACTGCTACAACTCCCTGCAACTCAACACATAAAACTACCTATGCATGCTGCTACCCAGGGCTCTTTGACAACCAAGCACAACTAACCAAACATTTTATGAAGTTATGACATATTGAATGTATCCACTATTATTCTAACATGTTTTTTATGATTTTTTCTGCTTTTTGTGGTGTATTTTTGTGTTTAATTTAAAATGTTGTAAATATATATAATATTTATATATAATAAGTAAATGGTTCACATATTACTTACCCAGAATGGCTCATTATGTTTTATGGTCACACTGCCTTCTTTCCATTGCTTTCCCTTGTTTCCACTCTCTTCCCACTTCAACATGCCCTCCACATTCCCAGCATCATGTGTTCTCCTACCAAAACATTAGCTATAAACATTAAAGGCCCTGTACCAGATTTTTGCCCCATGTACTTGAGCTTTTTTTTTCAAATTATACATTATTATTATTATTATTATCATCTGTTAATCAGGAAGTGCACATTAGCATGCTGGTTGTGACTTTGTCACTGCAAAACTTTGCACTGATCTCAAGAGTTGTTGAGCCCTTGTAAACACATCACGGTAAATAATTAAGACGCTTGGAATGTATCAGGTAAGTGAGAAATAGCTTTGGGGCACTGCAAACTGTTTAGAATAAACTAGTTCTGTTTTTCACATTCTTAATTATGTGCATATTATATTTTAAAACTGCCTTTATATACAGAATTTTGAGCTTTTAAAGAAGGTATGATGTAGCCATATTCAAGCTTTCTATATATTTTCAGCCTGGTCACCACTCATTACCCTGCATTTTGAACCAAAAACAAAAAGAGGTATGCAGTCAGGTTTGACTATTTCAGTGACATATGAGAAACAACATGTAAACCACAAAATCTGATGTGAGTAATCAGAGGGACCATGATCAGAAAGAAACCAGATGATTTTTACACAACAATAGTTACCTGTCATTAATATGGAGTCTGAGTGTCCCAACACGCTCTCCGTACATGTGGTACCAAAAAGTAATGCAGTGCCCTCTGGTGGACGGCTGGAAAACCTCACTGATGAGAAAGGACTGATCTCCCCAACGCCCCACAGAACTGTCCACATACATGTAATAACCTAATAGAGCACAGCATTTGATCAGTATTTTAATGGTAACATGCAAGACTCTAAATCAACATGATCAACACTAGTAGTTTAAATAGTGTTAAGGGTGAAGTGTTTTTTATTTAATTTATGTTGTGTGTATAAGTGTGTAGTTTGCACATCTAGATGCACTAACATTTGAGAAAAGTCTGATTTATGATATGCTTAACTAATTAGAAAATCATATACATTTTTGTATGAATTTGTAGAGGTGTTAGCTAGGGCTGCAACTAATGATGATTGTTATAGTCAACTAGTCAGTGATTTTTTGATTAGTCAACTAACTAACTAACTAATAATTATTTTATTTTTTGTTGTAGAAATGTTATAAAAATGTGTTTTGGCATGTGTTTTAGAGTCTGTATAGTCCAGATAACAATTACGATTACTAAACAGGTCAGCGATGAGGCCTGTTTTAATAGTTAATTAAACTGTTTCAGCACTTAAAAAGACCACTATTTAGCAATAACTGTGTAATACATTTACTGACCACTAGAGGAGTTGGTGGTGTGATCTGCTGGAGGTCCGGTGTTAGATTCTGGCCCTGCCCCTGTGCCCCTGAGCCAGTCTGCCTGGTCAATCTGCCCCACGTTAATCCAGCTGCACAGGTTGGTCTCAAAGTCACAGTGTCCCGGAGGAGGGCAGTGACCCTCTGTCAAATGCACATCATCAAACGCTATGCCCCCCTCATCAGACGGGCCTCCCAGCACGCCCTCCACCACAATCTGCAACGCAACAGCAATATCATGTCAAAGATTTGTAGTTTTTACAGGAACAGTAATACTAATAGTACTAAAATACATGTTGTAATATATGTAATTATTTTATGTAATTATTACTTGGTTTAGTTGGATAGTACCTGTGGTAAATATTTATCGTAATTTTACACAGTTAAGTAGCAGTTTGTGGAAAAAAGCTGAAAAGAAAGGTACAAAAATACAGGAAATAGCAGTGAGTTCGAAAACTGAATGCCTCTATCTATCAACATGGAAAATTCCATCTAAAATGTAGTGACAATTTACGAACAAGGAAGGCACTTTCTTAAACATTAATTTAAAATAAAGTTGTTGTCATTTATTTTTTTATTAGTATAATCATAACTACTGTGCAATTTAGGTTTTGACCATTGTTAACGTCATGTCTTGGGACCCTATGATTCCCAGCCCTATAGGTTGCGTTCACGTTCTAGAATTTGATCATGTCATAATCTCAGGTGAAGGGCAAGGGCCTATATAACTCTATGAAACATTTACTATTGATGAACCATATCATTATTTGGGTCCACAAACCTGCAATATTATCATGGCTTTAAGTCCTTTCAACTGTCAACAATCAGGCCTTTATAGTTGAATAATGGTGCCACTTTCTGAGGCTCCTGTGAAAAAATAATTTCACTTTTGTGAACTTAGTGCCACTTTTGTTTTATTTGGATAGGCAAAGATATTGACCATATACTAGGTCAACAAAACTGCAACCTGACAGCAAATTCTACCATAAAATTCTTACTTGTTCTCAAGCTCAATTTTAAACTATAAAGATTCTATAATGTTGTAATGTCATGTGAACACAACCTATTGGCTGCTGCAAAGGCATTGCTGTATATTCTGTGTATATTCTGTCCAGTCAGTGGTACCCGTCTATAGACTCACCTTGTAGGGCTGGACTCGGGGCAGCAGCGCGGCCTGGGCAGGTCTCCACCATGGCCCTTGGTCTCCAGTGAGGGAAAACAGCAGCATCTGTTTAGCATCTGCACTTCTCTGGTAAATATTCAGAGTCCCCACGTTATTTCCATTTATGTGGTACCAGAGCTGCACACAAGACCCTACATCTGTGGAAAAAAAAAACAACAAAAGAGAAGAATAGCAAAATAGAAGTGCAGGTAAGAATAGTAAATCAATTCTTTTGCAAATGATTCCTTCCTGATTTGAAGGATTTTGTGAGGACCTTTACCTAGTCAAACGATATATTTTTATCTGAATTGTGGGAGTGCTTTAACAGTAGAGGATCATTGGCACACCAAACCAAAGTCCTTATGCCTGAAACCCATGAATAAAATGTTCAATAAAAATTGGACTTGTTTAGTGTGATTTTGGCCAAATCTCCTTGTCAAAGCCCGATCTCGTCATCTCGAAAACTAAACAGGGCTGAGCGTGGTTAGATGCTGGGAATAGCAGGGTGCCACAGTTGGGGGCCAGTGGCGAAACGTTGTTAGTGTCCTTAGGCAAGACACTTCACGCACATTGCCAAGTATGAATGCGATGTGTGTGTGGTAGGTAAAAATGTAGTTTACCACCACTGAGGATGAAGTGAATGAAATGAATAATGCACTGTAAAGTGCCATTGAGTGCCCAGAAAAGTGCTATATAAATCAAATGCATTATTATTATTATTTGAAAGCTTAAATCAGCACTATGTAACTTAATGTTAATTTGTGCTTTGCTGATTTGTTAATCAGCAAAGCACTAAACTTATGAAAAAAATGGTGCTGGATGACCAATGACCTCCTCCTTTTCACATGTCTCACTGAAATAAACAAATCTGATTACACCGTTGTGTTTGGAACCCGGCTCCATGCTCCCTCATGGCCATTTTTCACAAGACCAGGATACAAAACAGTACACTACAACTTCACAAACCTGATGCGATGTGAAGTGGTTTCATTCATGGAATGGATGCTGACTGTGCTGTGATGGCACTCTGAAGGGGGAGCATGGTGAGGGGGGACTCAAAGCAAAACGAAACGAATTAAACAAATTTTAATTATAAAGTTATTTTCAGCAAATATAGTATTTTCAAAACAATAAAAGGTATTATGGTGATCTAACTATGTTATGTGTTAACAATTAATGCACCATAGTAGTGTCATCCTCTACAAAATGTAACAGTTCTCACCAGGTCGATACAGAGGTGAAGACATGGCAGCAGTTGGTTGTGTTAGATCATGCCGTGTGGATGAGAGATAGTAGTACATTCCAAAGGGGGTGTTGGTCGTGTGGTCGGTGTGGGGTCCTGGGTTTCCGGAGTAGCCAAATTGTCTAACCCACTCCAAGTCATCAGTACTGTCCTGACTCCAACCACAGCTGTCCTCTTCAAAGTCACACACATCTACAACGCAAGTATTATTGTCTTTCTGAATCTGAATCAATTGTGCTATTTTTTTTCTAACAAGTACTGTGATTTGATTTGTATGTATGTTTAAAAAGTAGGGTTCTGTTCAGAAGGCACATTGTAAACAACTCCAGGAACATTTGAGAGTAGACTGAAATATTAACTGATAAATCAATACAAGAATACAATGATTTTCATGTTTGTGGATGTAAACTGCATGTAAACCCAGAAGTTCAACTGGGAGGGTTCTAGCAGATTTTAGAGAGGTGCAAATGTGTACGTCCTCCTTTCATGGTTTGAAAATGAGGTACCCCAGAATTCCCAGAATAGGTAAAAATATTGTGCAAGTATTGTAAGTGCAAAAATACATTCTAAAACAGAATACCTCTACCTCTATGTCATCAACACAGAAAATTCTAACCAAAATTAAGGACAATTTATTTTTATTAGTCTAATCATAATCATCATTTAAACAAGTTTTGGCCCTTGTTAACATAATGGTTGCTATGTAACAGTCTACATATGTCAAATATCCAGTGTCCATGTCCAACTAGGAAGTAAGTAAACGTCACTAAAATGAAAAAAAATACAAAAAAAAACTAGGGAAGATTTTTTGTGAAATGTTACATATAATTATGTTAACTACGTTTTAGTAAAATTAGTAGCCTAACCTGTCATATGCACTTTAAATGTGTTTAAATGTGTAAAAGTGCTTTTACCGGAGACAGGACATGACCCAGCTGTAAGTGAGACATCGTCTATGGCTATATCTCCCGCTTCTCCTCCAATGGTCGCCTCCAAAATCAATTGATGACCTGTCTTTGCAGTCACATGGTTTTGCATCAGCAGCCACTGGTCGCCATGGTTACCTGACTTCTCCCATATCTACAGGAAGCACAGGAAGCCGATTCACTCTTCACAATGAGGATGTGAGTTTTAAGCAATAAGGATTTCACAATTATGAAATTATAAAAACACAGAGGGAGTTAAAAAGTTGGGCCATATGTTTCCCAATCACTTGTACAGTCTCAAAGGGAAGTTGATCCATATTAAAAAGTGCGAGTCTGTGCATTTTTGGCAAGACTTCTATCAAGAGAAATTGCGAAATGGCAGTGGCAGTTATATCACTCACTTGTATTAAAATTGTTTATCGTGATGGTTATTGTTATTGCTAAAAAATATGAATTAAATAAATAAAATTGAACAAAACTTTGTAAGAGAGATGTGCTGATGTAGTGGAAAAAGTTAAATCATTTCTATCTAACTTGTCATTTCAGCATTTGTGCCTAGAAATGTAATGTAATAATAATAACAATAATTAAAAAAAAAAAAAGATGTTTTACCAATACTTTCTGAAAATGTTCTGTAACTTGTAAGAACATCCTCAAGGAGCCCACGGTTGGCCCAAACATGTGGTACCAGAAGCTGAAGCAGTGTCCCTCTTCACCCGCAGGGGGCAGTACAGTCGATTTGAGCAGGGCCTTACTCCCTTTCTGACCGTCAGAGGATGTCCTCAAGTAAAGGTATTTCCCT
>KN483771.1:53353-72907 GCA_000787095.1 Periophthalmodon schlosseri | reverse complement strand
TTTTTTTTTTTTTGGCAGCGACTTTTTTTTTGGCCAGGCAATGCATATTCTGAGTGACGTGGTCTTGTAGCTCACATAGTGAACACAAGATGGCAGTGTTGTCATATGAATACATAGGGATCCAGGATTTTTTTTTTTTTTTTTTATTTAGTCTACTTTCACACTTTGGTCATGGTTTAATCCTGGTTTAATCCTGGTTTAGTCCTGGTTTAGTCCTGGTTTAATTCTGGTTTAGTCCTTATATAGACTAAACTCTTCCTGGTTTAGTCCTGGTTTAGTCCTGGTTTAGTCCTGGCTTAGTCCTCAAATAGCCTAGACTCGTACATAAAATAATCCTGTTTTAGTCCTGGTTTAGTTCTCCTATAGACTAGACTCTTAATTGTCTTGATTTAGTCCTGGTTTAGTTCTAGTTTAGTCCTGGTTTAGTCTTTATGTAAACATTACTCTTATATATAGAGTAGTCTTGGTGTAGTCCTGGTTTAGTCCTTATATAGACTAGACTCATACATAGAATAGTCCTGGTTTAGTCCTGCTTTAGTCCCGGTTTAGTCCTGGTTTAGTACTTATGTAAACCTGACTCTTATATATAGAGTAGTCTTGGTGTAGTCCTGGTTTAGTCCCGGTTTAGTCCTTATATAGACTAGACTCATACATAGAATAGCCCTGGTTTAGTCCTGGTTTAGTCCTCATTTAGACTAGACTAGTCCTGGTTTAGTCTTTGGTCTAGTTCCAGGGCTCGTCCCAATTCTGATGTTATCCAAAACATGTAGATCCATAAGACATCCTCAGAGATACATATACTTGAATACAGTGTTGTAGGTAGAACGGTTGAATAAGTCTCTGTATCTCTTGAGTCTATTTTTAGCCTGACGATAGTAGAGCAGTGACGTGGGCCCCTGGAGACTATGGGCCCCTGTGCACTGACTCATGTCTGTCTGAGCCCCGTCTCCTCAGTCAACACCAGACAATTATTTAAGGTGCGCTGCGTAACATTTCTGCTCGTCTCCGTGGAGATGCTATTGCTTTGCTTGGAATGTTCCACAGTATGGCAATAAACTAAGCAGGTGACCATGATGACCATGACTAGGCAAAGTTACAGGTCAGATCTGTGGAGAGGTGGCCCCTGCTCACACTCGGGATGTGAGGATGTTTGTCACGGTACTTGTGATCTATAGAAACACCTGTAATCGAATAAATGATAGATAAGTGTAATGCCATACTTTGGAAATTTCCAGGTAAAGCAATAACATCTCCATGGAGACAAGCAGGTGGCAGACCCTCAACCAGAAAAGTTTCATAATGCAGAACTGATTTTTACATAGCATAGTATATTCCAGTGGTGGAAGAAGTACTTAATTTTGTTACTTGAGTAAAAGTACTCATACCGGAGAAAAACAATACTCAAGTAAAAATAAAAGTATCACATGAAAAAATATATTTAAGTAAAAATATTAAAGTACCTGTTTAAAAATGTACTTAAAGAGTAAAAAGTAAATGCATTTCTTGCAGATTTTGAAATTTATAATAAAGCTTCAAATGTAGTGATATTGATACAAATTTGTGCTGAATTTTGTTCAACTAAAACAATTGAATCGATAGTTTTTTTCTAGCTGGTTTTATTTGTAAATCTTTGTTTGCTCAAATTACACCTGGTCAAACAATGATTAAAAAATACTTGTACTTTTCAGTCCTGTTCAAAAATGTAGTGGAGTAGAAAGTACAGATACCTGCTCTCAAATGTAGTGAAGTAAAAGTAAAAAGTATACACTTTAAATGTACAGATAACTAAAAATTTGTTCTTTACTACTTTTATTTTGTTACATTCCACCACTGGTATATTCCATGAAGCAAACTAGCATTGGCAGCCAAAACTACAGACCTTTCCTATACAATACTTTTCCATACTGTAGATATGTTTGAGTGTTTTTAATGTGACGTTTTGGTAGTTGTGTAATGCCATCTCACCCTCAGTCCTCCTCTCCAGCGTGTAGGAGCAGGGGGGTTTGGTGTCCGCGGGCTTCCACAGCACCAGCGCCGTGTTGTTGTACGTCTGGGGCACCTCTGGCGTTCCGGGCCGCTTGGGAACACCTGCACCGGGATAAACACAGGAAATATGGCTTAGTGGTCGGAAATGTTTGGGAATGTGCAGCCTTGGATTAAATATTTTGCTGAGTTCCAAAACATTTCAAGAGACCAGTGGTATTGTGATTTTAACTGTTTGCCTAGTTGGTTAGCTAAAGTTAAAGGAAAACTGTGTAACTTTCTGGTAGAGGGCCCGCTACCCTCTTATCTCCATGGAGATGACATTGGTTTTCCAAGAATGTTCCAAAGTATAACTAGACTAAACCAGGTTAGGTTACAGGTCAGATCTGTGGAGAGGCTACACCGCACACTGTTAAGAATGAATGCTTTTCAAGATATTTTCAATCATCTCAGTGATAACATCTCCATGGAAACAAGTAGATGGTGAACCCTCCATAAGATAAATTACATAGAGCACCTTTACGTATCTTGAATAGGAGTACCTAAGGAGTACCTGGAGGATTACCCTGTCGTATTGGTATTATTTTAGGCTGATGGAGGAAACTAGGGCACTCAAAGGACCACCTAGACACAGAGAGAACATGCAAACTTCACACAGAAAGACAAATGGAACTGGATAGCTTCTTGTAGTGAGGCGAGAGGGCCAACCACTCCGCCACTATGCCACTGTACTTTATAATGGATAGTCTGCCCGTCTTGTATTTACTTTTTTTAATCTTTGGGGACTCAAGTTTTTACCCTAAAAGCTCGTTTTTGGGCTAAGATTTACTGATCAAATTTAAAAAAATGTCCCAATCTTTGCCATGTTGGCTGTAAGCACAAAATTCATTTATCTCATTGGGATGAAATGTGCAAAATTATTATCCTTTGAAAAGAAAATGGAAGGTCACCGACTGAACCAAAGCAAAACCGCTACTCCCTAATTGAGCAATACATTATGGGAATATAAAGTAGACGTCAGCTTAAGTGGAGAGGTGTAGCTCACGTCCAACTCCATCAGAGACAGCAGTGAAACGAGGTGGATTGTGTGTGACGTGTGAAAAATCTATTCTGCGGAGAACCAGGAGCCCGAGTGGAGCGGCTAATGCGCTGCTATTTGTCAAAGTGTGAAGATGACGTGTCAGAGGCATTTACAAAGCTCAGAACACAGCGCAGACAGGGGTCCATTTCTCTCCAGACAGGATGAGTAAGACAGCATTCAAGTACATGTTTTCAGTTGCCTCCAATGGTTTTAAATTCTGTGCATTAATATTCACGCATGTATTACGATTATGTTTCAATAACACTTTAAACTTGCAGCTATCACACGCTACTTGATCCAGTCGGTTGGTATTTATGTAAAAACTATTTCAGTTTTGGGTTTACGTCTGAATTTAGCTTTCTTGGTTCTTTGGTGCTGGCAGAGAAGACGTTAAACTTTGTGCCAGTTTTAGTTTCAGGTGGACCGGCCCAGTAATTACAGACATGTTAACCATAACCAGGTCTGGATTTTGACATATTACACCATAGAATTCTCAAATTTCACCATACACGTCTCTAATTCTTAAAATGCAGTTTAGACATTTTAAGAACTGTATGTAAGATTTTGATTTTAAATTCCATAAACATGAGCTATCTGTGTCCCCATATATGAGGTAAACATGTTCAAATCAAATATAGCTTTTACTGATAACAACTGTAATACTGATTTAGTCTTAATTTCAAAAACATTGGACATGAGGTCCCTTTTATTTATGTTATAATTTGGTGTATAATCGTTCTCAAAACCATTATCCAATCAGAAAGCAGAATGAGCCTCACACGAGTCTCTCATTTGGGTTGCCAGTTTCAATGCTGAAAAAATTTAATTTAGTTTAAACCTAAAAGGACTCTGTCTGATCTGAATGGTCACTACCTAAACCCCAGCACCTGCAGCCAATCATGAATCAGTGCTAGTGCAGCGTCTGCAGCTCAGTGAGTGAATTCTGGAGGTTCTGAGCTTTCACATGAGGCCTGTCCATATACTGACAATGAGAAAACCCCAGGTTCAGTTGTGATTGTGTGACCTTTTTTAAAACAGTCAGTAAGATCACAAATACAGTCCCTTTAAGACTTGATAGATTCAGATGCAAATAAATGATTAAAAATAGATGGATACCTCTATTCTATTTCTATTTTACAAAGACTACAGTGGCCAGTTAGCAACGAACGCCAAGTGCTAAGAGTTATTACATCCATTAGGAGTAGTAGGTTTAATGATGCATTTTGGAAGCCCCCTCTTACATGCGATGGAGAGGGTGCAGGAGGTGGTCACTGCGGCGATGGGGTTGGTGGCCACACACTCGAACACTCCAGCATCTCTGCGGCCGCTCTTCATGATGGTGAGGAGCTGTCGGCCGTCGGGGTGAGAGATCAGGTTCATGCGCTCGTCGATCTCCAGGGGCTTACGGTCTGCAACAGGACAATACACAACTAAATATAATATGTAATGTCATCGAATGTTAAAGGTCCTGTACTTGATTTTTTCCCATGTATTTGAGCAAAATTTGTCTTGCCCCAGTACAGATATATAGTATAATCAGCTCCTGAGGTCAAAATAAATCTGCTGTGTGCAGTCTGCAGCTACTTATCCGACAATCAGGAAGTGCACGTTAGCATTGTACTTGTTGTTAGCTTTACTGTCATGGTAAAACTCCATTCCCGTCTCAAAGAATTGTGAAATGCGCTTATAAACTCAACATGGTGAATAATTAGGATGTGTAGGATGTAGAATGCATAAGGTAAGTGAGGAATAACTTTGGACCACTGCAAACCATTTAAAAAGAACTAGTTCTATTTTTCCCATTTTTAACGTTGTTAATTAGACAGTGGTTGTAATTAATGGTTTACAAATGTTGTTGCCACTCAGTTACAATGTTAGTCCTTGATGTGTTACCCAATTCATCCCCTACCTTTCATCCAGGCGATCTCGGGCGGTGGACTCCCGGCAGGAAGGCAGCTCAGGGTAACAGGATCCCCCTCAAGCAGCACGTGGTCCTTGAGTTTGATGTGGAAGACCGGAGCAAAGTCTGAGGCTGATCGGCTGAACAGCTCTTGCCCAGCTGCCCTCACCTCAGGCTGGGATGATGTTCGTTCCTTCCGGCTTCTAGAGAGGCCCCACCTATCCCATCTGGATCTTCTCTCGCTCTCCTGCACCTTCTCCGTCTGGCTGCTGGTGGACTCGATGGACTCCTTGGATGCACCTGCTGAAGCCTGCTTTGCTAGCTGGTTCTCCGGGATGCCCATTCCTTTGAGCCCGCGACCCTCCGATTGGGAATGCCGGTGACGGCTGAAGATCGGAGTCCTCTTCCCTTCGTTTTCCACTTTTCTCTCTTCAGACTGACTTCGGATTTTGGAGGAGATCCCTGCCACTTTGTTCTCAAACCTCTGCTTCATGGCCAACACTGGTGAATCGGTCACTTTCTTCAAATCTTTCTGACTTCCGCTGCCATCCTTCTCCCACCTCTCTTCCGACTGGGTCCTGATTTTGGCGGAAATTCCAGAAACTTTGGACTCAAACTTCCGTCTCATGGAGGATACTGCTGATTCTTCCGATTTCTCCTCTCGTTTCTGTGAACCTTCTTTTGTGTCCAGTGACTTACTGCGTCCAATGGCCCAGGATACTCTTTTGCTAGCTGCGGTTTCCTCTTTGGCTTTCTCAGGTTTCTTCTCCATCGATGATGATCTCTTGGCGCGCAGAGACAACCTCCCAATCAATCCCAAACCGACATCCTTCTCCACCTCTCTTAGATCTTGGACAGACTTTGATCTTTCTTGAAGGCCTTTCTGGACCATCTCAAGTGGAGCTCCTCTAGCTGCTGGGCGGTAGATCTCTTCACCTCCCTCGTTTGCCTTCCTGACAGGTGACCTTTCCTCTGAACGATTCCTGGTTAGTTTTCGGAGACCACGAGTTAGAGAAGATTCCCTCTTTTTGAACCTGGCTTCGAATACCTCCTCGGAATCGATATCTTTAATGTCACTTCGTAGTACAGGTTGGCGTGCAAGGGCTGGGGTCTCCGGAGTAGATGTTCGGTCTGTGGTTGCAACTTTGGCAAATACAGCTGGATGTTCTGGTAAAGATTCAGTAGACTGTGAGGAAGCTTTGTTTGGAGGTTCGGCTTTTTCAGAATCATCCTTATCTTGTATTACTATTTTGGGAATTTCCTTCTTCTCCTCAACGGTTTCCTCCACAACAATAATTGGAGGGACTAGCGATTTTCCTTCTTGCATTTTGGTCTTCAGAACTAAACCTTCATCGGAACTTTCATCCATTTGGTCCCTTGTTTCTGGCAGACTGAACAATGCTTTAACAGTAGGGGAACCCTTCGCCGAATCAATTTCTGTGAGCGCAGACATGGAAGTAGCCTCTTGCAGGTTCTTCCCATCCATACTACCACTGCTACTACTCGCCGATGGGATCTCCAACGGCGCTCCGAATCTCCGGTGAAGTGGCATGGGTTCTGAATCTCCCTGAGAGAAGGAGGAACTTTTGCGGAACACTTTGGTCTTGGGTGTATCTTCTGTTTCAGAAGAAGCAGCTCGGATGAGAGATGAGGGACCAGTTTTGGATTTGCGCAAACTTCTATCCAGAGAACCAGCTGATGTATTTTCCTCCACCCCTAAAGTCTCGAACAACGGACCTCGCAACCCGCTCATCTTTTTGTCCGCACTGCCTCCCCGTAGTAGTCTTTGTCGCATTAATTCCAGTTTGAGAGCATAGTCTTCCTGGCTTAGCTTGCCTGCACCAGGACTTGGGCTACGATTGGGCAGCTCCATGGAAACTGCCTTCTTTAGTGTCTTGTTAGTGGTTGATGCTTCCTCGGTAGCGCTGGCCTCTTCCGGGTCGATATGGAGGAGGAGGGCTGAATCCGCAGAGCTACCCCGCCTCATGGTAGCGCGCCTGGATTTGGTTTGTGATTCATCCGTTTCGATGCTTGAACCTTTTTTAAGCGGCACTCTCTGAATTTTTTTACCTTCTTCCGTTGTTTCCTCACGTATGTCTTCCATGTTTGGTTTTTCCAATGACCACGCTGCCACATCTTCGTCTCCCGGGATGTCGTTGAGGGAAATGCGCGACCCGGAGAAGACCATGGAGAGGGGCATGGGGATGAAGGGTAGTTCGTCTACGTCGGCATCCGAGTCGGAGGAAGAGGAGGGCGGGGGGGAGCCTTCCTTCAGGTGCCGGGCCACAGCGATGGACACGTGACTGGAGGAGTCGCTCAAGAGCTCGGGGATGGAGCGCATCACCATCTTGGATTTGTAGCTAATCAAAGAGCGCTGAGGAAGAGACGTTCAGCAGATATTTTATTTTTTATTGACAAATTTTTACAATTTTACAAATATTTTTCATAATTTATCTTGCATACTTTTTCATGTATGGAGACACTGGGGGAGAACATGGAAAGAAATACCCCACACAGTATGAGAAACTAACCCAACACCTTCTTGTTGTGAAAGTACTACCATTTTTGCGACTTTGCTACAATATAATTAGATTAAAGATGCACTATGCACTATGTGTTTGAGGGTCCACCACCTGCATTTCTCTATGGAGAGTTTGCCTGGAATGTTCAAAAGTAAGACATAACTATCTGGCTCCATGGAAACATTTTTTTAAAAGTTTTTTTTTTTTTTTTTTTTCCACAATAACAACGCTTCTTCAGATAAGCAGGTCAGAGCAAAAATGTTACATAGTGCCCCTTTAACTGGTAGTTGTCTTGGGATAAAATGAGTAAGGTTTGCAGACACTCAAAATATCTCAGTTTGATTGTACATTCGAACCATTGCTTTCCATAGAAGACAGTTTGTTTGCTTTTATTCCTTTCCCCTGTCAAAACGCATTCATCTATTACTTTCATGTTTTAGATTTAGCATCCCTTCTGGTCTGACTCACTGCGTAAACTTCTAAATGTCATTTGCGACTAAAAATAAGCCTTAAACAGTTTCATTTGGAGCCTCTCTTCCACAAAAGTGCCATCTGCCTCTGCTCCTACCTGCCACTTCCTCCGGGACAGCACTTGCTTCAGCTGTGCAGTAGCGATGCTCTTGTTTGTGGGGGACTGTGGAGAGAAACAGTGGCATTTAAAAACACTGCACTGTAAACTGTGTGTTATGTAATATACTGATGGGAGGTGTACGGATGTGGAGTTTTACCTTGAACCAGGGATGGCGAAGGCACTCGACAGCTGTGGGCCTCCTGACAACAGAAAACAAGAAACGATGCCATTAAAGCAATGGACAATATATGGCAGTGCACAGACAGGATTTAAGGATGCGTTCACACTGTACATTCACCAAATTAAAATAGAGATTTACATGGGACTAAATCTGAAACGAAACCGAGATTAAACCAGGACTAATCCATGTTTAAAATAGGACCAAATCAAGTCTACATCAGAACTAAACTGGTCTTAAGACAGGACCAAACCAGGACAAGAGTGAATACATCCTTAAAGACATGGCATTTTGGTCTAACGGAGAGAAAACAAAAATGTAAAGCTTAAACAGATGTATCTTTACTAAAATAAAAAAACATAAATACAACCTACAGCCTACAATTGTTTAAAGCATTGTAAGTATTGTCCAAGGTTGGTCTACAGAACTACTGCCACTAATGCTCAACTGCTTCCTGCCAAAAGCAGTTAGGCTGTTAAATCAGAGACTTACTTTTACTACATCTACTGTTGCACTGATTTGTGGTGGCTGTGTGAAACACAATAACATTTTTATGTAACATAAAAATGACAAATCTAATCTAATCTACTTATTCTTAATTACAAAAGCATAATGTAACAATTCTATATGTTTATACTTTGTTAAAAAAGGAAATTATTTCATCCGAAAGCAGAATGGGTCAGGGGTACATTCTGCTTTCTGACTGGATAATTGGATAAACTTGGGTTGCCAGATCCTACGACTAACACTAGTTTGCACTAAACCCAAAAGGGCTGTCTCTGATGTGAGGTGTCCTTGGTATATGACACCTAATGACATATAGTGCACTTATTCCATGTATTTGAGCAAAATGTGACTTGCCCCAGTACAGATATATTGTAAAAGCAGCTCTTGAGGTCAAAATAAATCTGAAAGCTTTTATTGTCCGATAATCAGGAGGTGTGCTGGTAGCATGCTAATTGTTGCTAACTTTACCGTCACCACAAACTCTTCTCTGAAAGTTGTGTAACGTGCTTATAAACTCGTCACGGTGAATAATTACGATGCTCGGAATGCATAATGTAGGTGAGAAATAACTTTGGACCACTGCAAACTGTTTAAAATTAACAAGTTCTGTTTTTCATGCTTTTAAAAATCATCTGGGGAATGAGAACAATACATTTTTCTATTAACTGTCCATATTTCACATATTGCCTTTGGTTTTCCATATAATAAAATAACTAATCCACTTACAGTCTGTCCACCACGAGCAGCTTGATGACGAACCCTTTAGCCTCTTTGCACAGGTCCGAGAACATGCTCTCCTCAAACGCCACGTTATAGTTTCGGATGTTCATCGCCGTGGCCCTGTCGTTCTCTCCGGCGAAGGGAGACACACCTGTCAGACTGAAGAAATACGGTAAATGTGTGTCCATTTTACAGCGGACAAGTGTAAAATGGATTCAAGTTTATGGTTTGAACGCACCAGAGGTAAGTGATGACTCCCACAGGCCTGGAAAAGAGCACAGCAGTTACTACATGGTTCATTCTGGTGACAGCAAGTTGCACATAGTTTTTGTCAGGGTTAATGTTTGTTGATAAAAGCTAAACAAACGATTCAAAGGCGTCTAAAAGCTGTACGATGCACATATACTTGAACGAATGAAAAAAAGGGGGACATATTTTTAGCTCCTACTTAAAGGATCTACGTTATAATGTTGTCATCAAAAACATACTTGTGTTTTGTTTCATTCAAACATGTTTAACACACAAACCCTGAGTTCTTCTCTCAAACAGAAAACACTCTGTTGCACCTTGTGATGTCATGTGGTAATACAGGAAGTGCTCCACTGTGTTTTTAAACTCCATACATCTACACTAGAAACATTTAATCATTTCAACCCTGGATTTCCAATCTCTAATGAACAAAGGGTAAAGGTAGCTGTTAACTTGAAAACTACAGCTTCATGACATCACAAGGTGGAAAACAGAGCATTTTGCGCTTCGGAGATGTAGACAGACTAATAATAAAGGGTTACTCAAACATGTGTGAATGTGTGTGAACTACTAATGAAAGCGTTTGGATTTAATGTATTCTTTGTTTTAATTAAAGTGTACCTATCAAACTCAATGTCTAAGGACCAAGTTTGTTGCTCTGAAGCCTACATGTGGGAGAAGGTGTATAAAGCAGTTAGGGTTGTCAAAAATATCAAAAATTAGATACTAATACAGATAAGTATCGATACTAAAAAAGTTACATTCACAGGACAGAAATGAACCTTTCCTCAATAGCTTTAGAATGATCTTGAGCTGCATCAGAACAAGTATAAGACACATAGACTAGTATACGCCCATCGACCACTATGGAACCTACCTGGACGACTGAGAGGTTACATAAGGCCACATTGTAATATAAAATAAAGTAATATGATTTAATGCAATCACATTATATTGTCTAAATCGAATCGAATCTGTATCAAATTTATTCCTTAGTATCAAAATCTAGTTCGAAATGTTAGTATTGTGACAACGCTAAAAGCAGTTCAATACAATAAAAAAATGCTGTTGCCTAAAACTAAACTGAAAAGCATTTTAGCCAGAATCCTAGGCCTAAATCTGCCTTCAAACGCGTGGTCATAATTAACAGTGCGTGGCAGAAGTGCTGATGCCAGGACCAGTATGGGGCTGCCTCTGAACAGGTGGCTCACCATATGTCGGTTGCCATGGAGACCGGGGTTTGGTTAACGATCTCCGGTGCGATGTATTCTGGCGTGCCGTATTTGCTGTAGCGCTCCTCGGCCGTGTCCAGTTTCAAAGCATTCCCCAAATCACACAGACGGATCTGATCGCTGCTCGGGCTGGAGAAGAGGATGTTCTCTGGCTGTGGGGAGTTACATCAAATTAAACGTTCATTAGCAAATCGGTGTTATTGTGTCCGGAAATGTACAAATTTATACACGTGAGATTTCTTATTTTATAAATGGTGATATAGACAAATTTAACGTTATTTATTTAATACAGTGATATACATTTTAATTAACTTTGATAAGCTAAGATAAGGAACTGTATGTAAGACTTTGATTTTAAATTTCATAAACTTGACCTGTGTCCCCAGATACGAGGTAAACATGTTCAAATCAAATATATCTTTTACTGATGACAACTGTAATGCTGATTTATTCTTAATTACAAAAACATTGGACATGATGCCCAAGTTATTTGTTATAATTTAATGTTTTGGTTGTCAAGATGATTATCCAATCAGAAAGCAGAATGAGCCCACATGAGACTCTTATTTGTGTTGCCAGTTTCAATGCTGAAATCCAGTTGGTTTAAACCTAAAATGCCTCTCTGTGATCTGAATGGTCTCTACCTAAACTCCAGCACCTACAGCCAATCATGAATCAGTGCTAGTGCAGCCTCTGCAGCTCATGTTCTGAACTTTCACATGAGGCCTGTCCATCACAATGAGAATGAGAAAAACTCATATATGTCTCTATCTGCAGGTTAAGGCAATGGCAACACAGGTTCAGTTGTGATTGTATGACCTTTTTTTAAAACTGTAAGAGCCCAGTCCCACATGCTACAGTGGGTTAGGATGTTCACATGTCCCTCTTTTGGTTACACAGTGATTTCAGGCCCTGTACCTCGTCCCACTTATTTAGAAAATGTTCCACTTTTTTGGTGATACCCCATGAATAGTGTAAAATGTGAGATTTACATACAAAACCCGATAATATATTTTTTTCTCACAAAGACATTAATTTTTGAGTGTACTGTCTTTCAGGATTGTAATATGTTGGCACTTATTGCTATTCCATTTTTTTATTGTTAGTCAGTAGTTTCTTACATTTCTCGAGTCCCTCCCTCCATGTCCCACCATAATCTTGTCTAAAAAAGTCCAAATTGCATCAATTTATTTTAGTTTAAATTAGTCCTTTAGTAGTCTGCTCCACACCTAGCTGGATTTTCAGGGGTTGAACAAATGCACTACATCACTGTCTTACTCCAAGTACGATCTGAGAAAAGATTTGGACTTGGATTTGGATCTTAACTCCATGTTTGCTGCTTAAAAGCCCTATTCCTGAAATTAGTTTTGCCCCAGTAGAGATATATTGTATAAGCAGCTCTTGAGGTCCAAATATGTCCGTTGCGTGCTGTCTGCAACTAATTATAAAGCGTTGTATTGTCTGAAAATCAGGAAGTGCACTTTTAGCATGCTATTTGTTGTTAGCATTACTGTGATGCTCCGCTCTGGTCTCTGAAAGTTGCGAAAAGTGCTAATAAACTCATCACTGTGAATGATTAGGATGTTCAGAATGCATAAGGTAAGTGAGGAATAACTTTGAACCACTGCAAACAGTTTAAAATGAACTAGTTTTGTTTTTCATGTTTTTAATAGAGTAAAAATCAGCTACAGCGCCTTTAACTTTCTACTGAAACTATCAGATTGTACTTATATACTGTACCTTTACGTCGAGATGTGCTATGCTTTTCTCATGAAGATATCTCAGTCCTTCGAGATGTTAACACCCTTATCTGATGTGCAGTTTGAACACAGACACCATGACGTAGCTTCTACATACACATCCAAAAAGCCTTCCGAATCTGTAAAATACATCACAAATACTTATACAAATACTTGTGTTACATACTATTACTTTGTACCATTTTGTATTCTGCTAACCTCTACTTCCATAACTGTGGTTCTCTTGACCATCCTGTCCAACATTTCCTCATGATATCTTCACAGCACAGTTAAGGGAAGAAAGAAAGAGGAAGTTGTGGGGCAGAGTTGGGAACAGTTGGTGCATGGGAGATAAATTATGGATGAGGGGAATGCTTCCCGCGGTAATTCCATGGGTAGGTGATGAGCGAGAGAGGCTGCCCGCGGGGGGAGAGAGAGAGAGCATGTAGGATGGATGATCCCCAGCTCAGGGTGAATGCAGAGAAGACTGTACAGTACTGCGGCTGGGGCGTGTGGAAGAGGCTAATCCAAGTGCAATCCGTTGTAATGTGTGATCAAAATTAGGCAAAGCTATGTAACCCAGTGTTCATTCTGAGAAAAGGTTTGATGAAGTTTTAATCTTTTGACTTTAATTTTTATTTTATTTTAACTTATGTACTTGGACGTTGAGTTTGTCTATGGTCTGGTTTGGTAACCTTGTACAACAAGATAGATTCTCATAATATTTGTGAGTACACAAACTCACGAGAATCCATCTTGAGATACTCCTGCTGTGAGGTTAAGCGGGCAGGCGGACCAGTCTCAGAGCAGCACTGAGGTTTGTGTGGAAGCCAAACGCGAAGCGCCCAAACGAACCAAAACAAACAGGGCAACGCCAACAGATGTACCTCAGCCTGTTTTAGCGCAAATATGGACTATTTGTTTGTAACAAACGTGCGGAAGGTAAAGTGCTTTGTACATTTGTGGACAGGGAAGATGTGGTTTTCCTGCAAATGGATTTAACCAATGTTTGATATTTCAGCTTGTTCCGCTGTTGTAACGCTTTGGCCAATCAGATTAAAATAACCGTCATGACGTTCTGCGTTTTCTGATCGCTTTCAGTGAGAGCCATCCTAGACTGCTGTGTAGAACTCTTTCTGAGTGCTTGGATCTAGTCCTTTGATGTTAGCTCCTGATGTCAACTGCACGATTTTGGCCGTCTGTGTTGTAAAATTTCTGATTGTGAGGAAAATCTAGCTCAAAATCGTGGGTCGTAAGTCTTAGAGTGAGACCGGGGCTGCAGACAGAGACAGACTTTAAAGTGTGGATACCTGTAAGACCAATCATACTGGTCCTTATACCCCCTGATCCTACTCCTCCTCCCCCCATAACTCTCTTTTTTAGTTCTCCAGGTGCTGCCCAGTTTAGCAGCTCTATTTGAAATGTGGTTGTGGGCGGAGTTTAGGTGTTTAGTCCCACTTTAAGATTTAATTGCGCATTCTTGTTGCATGTCTTCTTCATTTATGCCTTACTTTTACAAACTCAGCCAATCACACTTTACAATATACATACAGATACAATCCCCATGTTCTTGTCTTGAAGGATACAGGTCTGTTATGAGCACCACTATGTTCTTCTTCTCAAAGGCGTCGTGGAAGTACAGGATGTTGGGATGGTCCAGCTCGCTCAATAGCTCCATCTCTTTGAGCGCGGCCTCCTTCCTCTTGGCTCCCCGGGCGCACACAAACTTAGCAGCGTACTCGGTCTTGGTTTTCTTGTGAGTCACCCTCTTCACGTAGGAGAAGGCACCCCTGCATGACAAGTAGGGCAGAGAAAGTTGAACCACGTCAACCGAGGAGAGAGTGGGGCCGGGGAGGAATTTCAATGCTGAGGGATTGCGTGTTGGTGGTTAGCTGAAGTGTCGTCAGACGTGTACTACATAAGAATTGATCCTAGCAGTGACATCACGCAGGGGGGTTCTGAATGTATGTCTATGCCGGAATGTTCAGCAGTTACCATAGAGACACAATGCACATATTAGCAAACAAAGCCAAAAATACAACATGGATTTATACAACATGTTTCAGGAACCTGTGAGCAATATGAGTGTTCAAGATCCTGTTTAGGTGAGTTTGACAAACTGAAAAACTTTTGGCTAATGCTAGCTAGCTTGTGACTGTAACGTAATTTGAGACTGTAACGTAATTTGCTCGCCTGTTGTGGTTCCAACTAGATCAGTTTATGGCCAGATTGTGTTAAAACAAAACTCAGGGCTTCAGACAGAGCAGTGCCTCTACTTGGTTTGTGGTTAATATTTCTGTTACTGGGCCTATCTCCATGAAACAAAAACTGGCACAAAGTTCAGCGTCTTCTCCGACAGCATAAATAAACAAAAGCTGAAAGGATTTTAAGACATAGGATTATTATTGGCATGTTCGTGGAGCCAATCCCAAACACATAATGATAAGGTTCAACATTTGTGGATCATAAGTTTGGATATTTCTTTCCAAAGCAGTGAATCTCCCATAGAGTTACACAGACCTCTGCCCTCCATCTGAAATTATGACATCATCACATTCTGGACTGAAACCTACAGGACATCACCACATTTAAACTGCTGTATGGCAACACTGCAACTTGATAAACTGGTCTTTGATTCATTTGCAAATGTGGTGCTGTGGCTTAGTTGGTTAAAGCGCCTGTCTAGTAAACAGGAGATCCTGGGTTCAAATCCCAGCAGTGCCTACTGGATTGGATTAACTTTAATAAAAGAGAAAGAGGGTCTGTTACTGCTCTGCCTGCAATGCTCCACAGTACGACAACTGCCGTGTCAGTTCGAAGTTTGCACACTTCGTCGGCTGCATTTGAAGGGCACTTTATGTCACTTCCGGCGTGACAAGGCCCGTCCTGTTTCATGCAACTGACAACTGACAAATGTGCACTGCGTTTCCACGGAGATCAGCCGTGAACGAAGCGTGCATCAGAGCAGACTGCACGTGACTTCTTCAACGGGAGTAAATGGACTACGTGGCAGCTACTGATTTGTCCGGTTGGGAATACACTATTAAATAAAAATAATAAAAATAAAACTGTAATTACTTCGGAGTCCATTCTAAACATAGCTCATTAGTCAGCAGCTGTCAGGGTTGCAAGGCAACGTAACGTAAGCGCACAGACAGCGGCTGACATACGCTCCATGGCGTAGGCCTGTCCCATTTTGGCATGGACTTTATGGTCAACGGAGGAGCACTCTTCGTCGGCCGGGTCCTTCAAACGGTATTTCGAGGGTGCAGCCTTTGAATTGGGACACGGCAAGTGAACATACCAATTTACAGGTCAGATCTGTAGAGAGCTGAGTCATATGTGTGGCTGTTTTCCAATGGAATGAATAGATTCTAGAAGATAGAAAAGTGGAACATTCAGCATGAAGTTACGACCTTCCCCAGAAAAGTTACATAGAAAAAAAAATGAACCAAAACAAGTACATTGGACAATAATAAGTAAAAGAACTTAAAAGGCAACGGGCCTCATTCATGAAGTGTTCTTATGAACAAATTTGTACTTCTTATGAACATTTTTGGCATTCACAAAATGTTTTCTTAACTGAAAATGTTCTTCTGCAAGAACAAATCCTATGACCAGTCAGGAGCACTCGTAAGCACAAAAATTTTGCAGTTTTAGAATATTATTTCTCGGATAATAAATATACACTAAGCGATCTAATAACATTTACGAGCATTTTTCCAGAGCATGTGGTCTATTTGGTCTAACAGACTTTATACAGGCTGCTGTTATTTCAGTAATCCGGCATATTTAGTCTCCGTCTCCAGAGCTCGAAATGCCAATCTCTCAGCACGTTGTAATTTACCTCCTCTGTATTTTTAAAGTCTAGACATATTTCTTTTAAACTTTTATGATTATCTGATTATATTATATCAACATTTATGGTGTTATTCATAATTCATCAATGTTATTTTACTTCCAGGCCTCAGTAGAACACCAGAAAGCTACTTGGTGCTAAAGAATATATCTCAGGCCGACCTAGACTGGCAGAGGATTGGCTCTTCACTGTAATAACAACACTATACAAACATATGAGGTAGGTCTATTTGTATGACTCGTTTGTGAAAGGACAATGGCCAGGATCACAAATACAACTTGATAAACTGGTCATTAATGTTTGAAACTATATGGCGCTGTGGCTTAGTTGGTTAAAGCGCCTGTCTAGTAAACAGGAGATCCTGGGTTCAAATCCCAGCAGTGCCTTTTTACTTTAGCCACCAAATAAGTGAGCGTGGGCTCTGGTTCCAATTGACTTGTATTGAAAAATGGTGGCCTCTGTCTCTGTAGCTGCTGCTGTGGCTCGTCATTTTGGTCTTAAAATGTTTGCTTTAACCGACTCTACATGATCCTGGGGTTTTTATTTTTCACTTTTTTGTCCCTAAATCAAGATATTACCTTTAATAACAGACCAATCAGGTGCCTTCTTTCCCCAAGGTCGCTGCCGCTAGCGTTAGCAACAGGTCGATTGACAGTGATCGTGCCTTTTTACACAGCGCCCGCCCCCTGCCAAACTATCGGTACAGGTGGGAAGGGGCGAGTACCTTCAACACCCTTGCTCCTGATTGGCTCTTTGGATTCGTGCTCAGATTTCCAAATATGGTCCCTGGATGCAGATTAGCTGCTATAACTGCTAGCCTCGATTGGCTTCATTTGGTTGCAACCGAACGCTATGGGTGATGTCACACTCTCTCACCCACTCCATTTCTTTTTTACAGTCTATGGTTCACACTTGTCCTGGTTTGGTCCTGATTTGAGCCCAGTCTAATTCTGATATAGACTTAGTTTGATTCTGTTCTAGTCCTGGTTTAGTCTTGATCTTTTAGAACACATTTAGTTTGTTCAAGTTTGCGTGCAGTCACCCTTACACACACACACACACACACACACATCACATTCATACTTAAGCGAGGTGAGCGAAGTGTTTTGCCCAAGGACACAATGACAGCACGCACTAGTCTGAGCAGAGATTGATCCTCTAACCTTCAGGATGGAGGACAAATGCCAGTCATGGGAATAGAGAGTGAGGCCATATCACTCAACCTGGTCACGGGAGAATGAACATAATAACATGATATATTCCATTTACGGTGTAGAATTTAATGATGTTATAATTTCAGATGGAGGCCTGTATAACTCTGTGGGAGATTCACTGTTTTTCAAAGAAATATCCAAACTTATGATCCAGAAATGTTGAACCTTATCATTATTTGGGATTGGCTCCACAAACCCGTAATATTAATCTCATGGCTCAAGTCCTTTCAGCTGACAACAATCACGTCTTTGGGGTTGAATAATGGCACCATTTTCTGAAGCTATTGTGACAGAGAAGACATTTAACTTTGTGCCAGTTTTTGCTTCATGTGGATATGGCCCAGTAATTACAGAGACATTAACCATAAACCAGGTCAACAAATCTGCAATCTGACAGTTACACAGCAAATTCCACCACTGAATTCTGACCTGTCTCCAGCTCAGTTTAAACTACAGGGATTCTAGATTGTTGTGAAGCTGTTTCCAGACCTCTCTCTCCTTTGTTTTGATGGCCTGTCTTGGTACTGCTGACTTGGATTGCTGCACTATTCATTCTAAGTGCCTGTCTCCTCCGCCCCGTCTGGTACAGCTGATATGGGGCTGTCATCACTGCTGCTCACTCATCTCTGTCTGAACTAAAATGGAACATACGGCATGTTTTTTTTTTCTTCAAATTATTACTTAATTACATATTTTTAAATAAAGGTGTTGTCACGCATTTTTATTTGTCAAATAATAACTATTGTGTAAATTGGAAAAAGCTTTGGCCCTTGTTTACAAAGCGATTGCTCGGTAACTGTTACGTCACATCTGCTGCCCATGTGACATAACAGTTACCGAGGAAAGTAAAGGAAGTAAAATAATAAAACTTAGCGAATTATCCAACTAAGGAATTATGTTAATCTTAAAGGAACTGGATGCTTTTGATTTATATTAGTTAAACTTGACCTTGACTCTCTCTGAATATATAAATATAAATATCAGGATGACACCAATCAAACCATTCCCTCAACAAACAACGTTACAGTACGATTAAAGAAGACAAATTTGACAGAGCCCTAATCCAGTCTATGACCACATACCTCCCGATCTCCTTGTGCACCACGTAGTAATCCGTCAGGCGTCTCATCTTGCGCAATATGGAGCCTTGGTCCTCCACAGACTCTGGCTCCTCTCTGCGCTCTAAAAACACAAGGGACACAGGTTACATATTGTTGGGTAGTGTGTGTATGTGTGTGTGCGTATGTGGGTCATCATTTAAGGCTGTGCAGTTAGTTTGAACCGAGATTTAGTCACTTCCAAAGGTCAGTGATCATCTTGGGCCTTTTAATGAGAGGTTTAAGAAGTCTACAGCCAATCCTCTGTCAGTAAAAGCATTTGGGTTGGAGCAAACAGAAGGCTTGAATGTGTGAAACAGAAATTATTTAAAGGTGTATTGTTTACAATTAGCATGCTAGCAGCACACTTCCTGATTATCGGACAATGAAACACTTTATAATTAGATGCAGACAGCACACAGCGGACTTATTTTGACCTCAAGAACAGTTTTTACAATATATCTATAATGCGGCAAGACAAATTTTGCTGAAATACATGGGTAAAAAATGGGTACAGGTTCCTTAATGATTTAATCCAAAAACTTGTAGCAATCTTAGCATATAGCACTGATGTTTATGTGAGTGCGCTGTTAGCATGCTAGTTGTTGTCAGCATTACTATGATGGCAAAAGTCTGCTCTGGCCTCTGAATGTTATGGAAACGCTTATAAACACATATTTAAGATGCTACGAATGCGTTAGG
>KN483771.1:40168-53269 GCA_000787095.1 Periophthalmodon schlosseri | reverse complement strand
ACCGTTTAAAGTTAACTAGTTCTGTTTTTCACGTTTTTAAGACAGTAAAATCATGCAGTGGTCCAAAGTTACTGACCGGTATGCACGGTGAGCTGGGCCTTGCAGGAGTTGGCGCCCCCCAGGTTCTTGGCGGTGCAGGTGTAGACTCCGGTGTGGTCGGCCTGAGCGTTCAGGACGACCAGGGAGTACTCAGGGTCGTCGTACACAAAGGTGAAGTGATTGCTCTCGGCCAGAAGAACGTCATCCTGCAATGTGACAAGACTGTTACAGGTGGTATTTAAAAAGTTACATCAAGACTTTTTTGCATGAGCATGTTTCACTCAGGGCTGCCTTAGCCTGGGTCAGTTTGGTGGGGTCACCTCCAGTCCACCGTCCAGTCTCCAGGCTCCGGGTGAAGGGGCAGGGAGCTCTGCTATGTACATAATTAATGTTTTCTTAATAAATAAAAAAAAATGTACTGAACCTGAATAATCATAAGGCTGATCTCAGCAAAAGTCGTTTTGTAATTCCAAGTTTGTGGCACTGTGAGACATGGCTAAAGCTAGCAGATAAATTGTCTTTTATACATTAATTTCACTTCTCTGCACCTTTACGCTGCGTTGAAATGTCTTTTCATGTAATGCGTTGGGTTTAGCTCATACTAGATGCATTATGTACTAGAAATAATTTTTTTTTTTATATTGATGGTGCGTGTGCAGTCGATAAACAAGTAACAGCTGCTGCTAACAGCTAGCTTTGTTTTGCTGATCATGCCAGCTCAACATAAGTTGCCAACACTGCAAATACAAGCAGTTTATCACAAAATCAAATTATTTTTTGTTTATTGTTTCTGTTTGCTTTTTGCTGTCTTGTTTTCACCTCAGTTTGCGTTCTCTCTTATCTAATCATCTTGCTCTGGTGCTTAGCTCTTCCCTAAGCTAAAGTGATCCAGGAGCCGAAACGAGCTAGACCACTCTGAAAGCTAGTACCTCCCAGGGTCCATTTTAGACCCCTCAAACGGCCTGCTCCGATCTGCTCCAAAGGGAACCAATGGGAACAAGGCTATAGTGTATCTTTAAATGGGCCTGGACAAATAGTAATACAATTCTTTTACTTGTCTCACCTTAAACCACAGAATATCCGGGTCTGGTTTCCCCTCCACCACCACAGCCAGTCGAGATGTTTCCCCAACGCTCACGTCCACGTCCTCCATGATACTTTCAAACTTTGGCGGCACTAAAAAAAAAAAAACAAGCAAACTTTACTTTAGACAATTTCAGCTGACAGTCTAGACACTTGCAGGAGAAGTGGAGCTCTCCTGGCAGTAAACATGTGCCTGTGTGAATCCTAAGTGAGGAGCTCTGACCTGCCGAGGCGAGCTGGAGCGTGGCCATGTCGCTGCCGTATTGGTTGGTTGCCGTGACGATGAACTGGCCCAGGTCTGTGGAGCGGACGCGGAGGAGGCGGAGCATGTGCTGGTCGTCGTCAGGCATGGAGAGCTCACATATGCCCGGCCGGTGCACCAGGGCTGTGCCGCGTCTGAACCAAACCACACAGACAACAGATAACATTCAACACAGGTTTGACATTATGTGGATGAATTTTAAGAGGACACGAAACACTTTTTAACCAGTTTTCCTCACAAACACTTCATCCTAAATGTTATAATTTTAAGGCGTTAAAGTTGCAATGTGTAACTTTTCTGTGTCTAAAAGCTAGTGCTAACATTTATTAAAACATAAAACATAAAATAAACAACCAGCTAAAAGTCAAAGAACTACTCGATTTTTTCATATGTAGATTATTTTAGCTTGTAGCGTTATTTTAATATTTTTCCCGCCTCAAAATTAGCATTAGCGTTAGCACGGAGACACAAAAACGTATCTTTAGAAGTGTCCTCCGGTGATGTATTCCTATCCTCTCTAAAGTATTTAACATGTTGTCAGTACCATTCACCCACAACTCGCTGTCCATTGTCTGATCTATAAGTATTTAATTATTTTCGCGCGACTAGGCAAAAACTTCATAGCGATAGAATTGGGCAGGAAGTAGTGACAGTAAGCTAGCAGGGCACTGTTGTTGTTGTCTATTGTTATTGCTTTGCCTGGAATGTTCCACAGTATTCCAGTAAACCTTTCTATCTCCAAGGAGACAAACGGGTGACATTTGAAACAGTTTGAAAGCTCACTAAAGTCAGTTAGCGTAGGCCCCCTTTACAGCCATAGACAGACCTCTTCCAGGTGACGGTGGCGTGCACGTGGTTGAGTTGGATGGTGATGCTGATGGGCTGGTTCTCCACCACGTACACCACATCAGGTTTATCCACGATAACTGGAGCTTTCCTCAAATATGGCCCTGTGGGGAAAATATTTGTATCTTATTTGACAAAAGACTTTCACTATTTTTGCTACTTTCATTATTAGCATTTTTTAACCATTTATCAGGGCTGTCAAATAATCATTTTAAGTACATAAAACGACATTATGTGTATGAGAGAGCATTATCCTCCCATTAGTTTGGCTATTTTCAATCTAAATAAGTGGGTCAGATATTTTTCCCAGCCTAAGGCATCATGAAGTGGCGTGAGAGCGTGTGAAGGCGCTCAAATGCCAAATGCGTGAGAGTTGACAGCCCTGACTTATTTTTAGCTAATATTGTGATGTGTGAGCTGCTGGGTCCAAGTAATTTCGATCACACATGTAAAACATCACATCCAAGTCAAAGCAAAAACACATCACTGAATTATTCTGGAGTCAAGAAGCAAATAAATAAAAAATAAGTAAAAACAATTGTTTAAAAATTTTAATTTAAATCTCCGTACCTCTGTCCAGCAGTGTGACCAGGTCTGTGGAAGGCGAGGGCTTGCTGAACGTCTTGCCCGTGGAGGAGAGCACTCTGAAGGCATAGCGCACCCCTTTAGACAGGCCCGTGACGGTGTAGCTGGTCTCCCTCAGGTTAGACGCCACCACGCTCCACTGGATAGAGCCTAGAGCCTGCTGCTGGACCACATACAGCAAAGACCCGGAATCTGCACGCAGTGGAGATTTCACAGAAAAAACTTTAAGTGCACATGACAGGTTAGAGTATTTATTTTATTTTTTTAAATCTGGTTTTGTAGTTTTTTTTATTTTGGTGTTTATAATTTTACTTCCTGGTTGGACATGGGTGTCATTGCCAGATTTGTAACCTTACCCGATTTGGCACCATTTTTCAAACTGTGCCCAGATACTTTGGCTATAGTAACTGGACTTTGGACAAAACCTAATTTTTGAGAATCGTTCGATCAAATTTACTCTTGGAATATAAACAGTTTTACCAATAAATACTTGCTCAAAAATACTTGCTCCATGAAAATTATGTATTTAAACTGTTAGAAACAAAGCAGCGCTGAGTTAAGTCTGACCTCATAAGTAAAACAGCTGACTTTGATGGTTATGGTCAAATACGATCGTTTTTGTTTCTATTAAGAAAAAATTCCATGGAACTGTGTTACCTAGCAACGCTTACGTTAACAGGGGCCAAAACCTGTCTAAATTACAGAATAGTTATGATTAAACTAATAAAAATAAATGACAACACCTTTATTTTGTTAAATGAAGGTTTAAACTGTCAGAAAAATGTCTTCCTTGTGTGTAAATTGTCTCGTGTTGTGTTGATGACATCGGTAGAGGTATTTCATTTTAGAACTCACCGCTCCTTCCTGCATTTTTGTGCTTTGGCTCTCAACTTTTATTCCAAAAACTGTCACTTAACTGAAGTAAAACTATGATAAATATTGCGCACAGGTACTATCCCACCAAACCAAGTTATAATGCACTATAACATTCCACTGTTTTGATATCAGATGGGGGAAAATGGGGTGACATATGTGCTAAGTTGAGGAAAAGTAAATGTGCCAAGCTCTTGACATTTAGCGGGTGACAGTGAACGGGAGCCTCTCTGATGTGAATCAAATGCCAAATGGTTCATGTGTCCTGAGGCGACCTGCCAGGGCTGAGTGAGGCCACAGCTGCATTTCATAACATTCTTATATAGTCAATACAATTCTATAGATCACAAAAATACGCCAATTAAAGGAACTGTATGTAGCCTGTGCTCTTACTGTTTTTTTTAAAAGGTTCTACAAACACAACTGAACCTGTGTTGCCAGAGACTTAACCTGCAGATAGAGACACATACAGGTTTTTCTCATTCTCAGTATATGGACAGGCCTCATGTGAAGCTCAGAACCTCCAGAATTCACTCACTGAGCTGCAGAGGCTGCACTAGCACTGATTCATGATTGGCTGCAGGTGCTGGGGTTTAGGTAGTGATGATTCAGATCAGAGAGAAATCCAGTAGGTTTAAACCAACTGGATTTCAGCACTGAAACTGGCAACTCAAATGAGAGACTCATGTGAGGCAAATTAAGAATAAAAAATCAGTATTGCAGTTGTCATCAGTAAGAGCTATGTATATATATGAACATGTTTACCTCATATACAGAGACACAGATAGATCATATTTAGTCATTTTCAAATCAAAATCTAACATACAGTTCCTTTAAACCTGGGAAAGAAACAGATTTTGGGCAAAGGGCAGATTCTAAAATGCAGATGTTTTCATGCGAATGGTTAGAATCTCCACATACAATTAAAACTGGCACAACTTTACTGTCTCCTCTGTTACAATAAAACAGATGAAGCTTCTGAAATGATGCACCTTTGTCGACACAGTTACTAACAAAAATCATCAGATTATTGTATTTTGGATTAGACTTTAACTTTAAATATGGATATAACCTATTTTCATCCCAATAAGTCCAAGCCCTGTGCACATGTACCTAGTGCAGCGTCGCTCCTCTTGGGCCTCTTCCAGCTCAAACTGATGGTCTTCCCTGTGATGGACTCGATCTCTGGAGGACCGTCCGGAGGCTCAGGGACAATGTCTGTATATACATGAGTGAAACAAAACATACTTTGTAACAGTTTATAAGATGAAAATCTTAATATGTCTGTTGATACTTACCGGTGACATAGAGATGGGCATAGCAGGCGGCCTTGCCCACCTTGTTGGATATAACAGCCTTGTAGACCCCTCCATGGGCGTGACACGCGCTGCGGATCACCAGACTGTGCACATCCCTGTCTGAGAACATACACAACACTCACTCACTGCACAACACTCACCGTCAAGTCTAGAACAAATGACTTTAAAGCCATAGTGTGTAACTTTTTTGCCACTCAAATAAGAGCATGTTTTTTTTGTTTCCAAGGAAAAGTCGTTCCTTTGGCTATATTCTTCCACAGTATGGCATAAAACATATCTATCTCCATGCAGAATGTTCCAAAGTATAGTTTTAACTTTCTATTTCCATGGAATCATGCAGTTGACATGCCACCTCCAGAAAGTTACATACTGTACTTTTAATTAATTTCACTTTGGCGCAGCAGTAGCTTTGTGAGCTGTTCACCCTCTTACAAGAAGGCTAGCAGTTTGACCCACCCATACTGCCAAGCACACTGCCATTGTGTTATCGGGCAAGACACTAACCTTGCCCCAGTGTCTGTATGAATTTGTGAGTGTGAATGTGTCATTGAGTGTCCACTGCCAGAAACGATGTATATAGTTTATTGTCAATTTTGAGAAGTTTTGATCTGGCTAGTTAGATATGTTCTAATCTGCCAATGGAGTATAAAAACTCTAGTTAAAATGATGGTGTAATTCCTCATTCGTCCAGTAGCGGTTCAATGTAGAGACGTTTCAACCACTGTTTTTGAAATCAAGACGTTTCAGGTCCCATCCAGAAGCCGTTTTGAATTTGATGGTACTGGCTTGAAACACTGGGAATTTATCCAACACTGACTATTTGGACTTAGTAACTCACAGTAGGACAAAGTCCCAGTGTTTCAATCCAGTACCATCAAATTGAAAAGGGCTGAAACGTCTTGATCACAATAACAGCGACCAGCATTGAAACCGTCTCAACACTGTAGCTAAAATAAAATCCAAACTGCACAGTGTAGAAGCTTACAGTGTGTCATTTTGCGCTCCTCGCTGCTCTGGATCTGCTTGCTGTTGTGGTACCAGCTGATGGAGGGGTAGGGCAGCCCGGACACGGTGCACTTCAGTACGGCCTCTCTGCCCTCGATGACCTCCACGTCGCTCAGAGGTCTCACGAAGTCCGGCATGCTCCTGCGCTCCACCTCCCCCTCCGCACACTCGGGCTCCTCTGGGATGGACGGCATCTTCTCCAGCTTGGTCCTGGGAATGCACAAAACATAGAGGTAGACGGTTTGATAAATATATAAAATGTTTCTTTGGAATAACAACATATAAATCTACCACTGCTAATATTTCTATTGCTATTGAAACTTCTAAAACAATACTTAATTACTTAATACTTATACCATTAGCGTAATAGATACAGGCGATACCGTTACTAGTTATACCAACTGCTGTGACTACTACTGTTACAAATACTAAACACTACGTCTGTATAAAAGATTAATAAAGATACGACAAAGCATACTACTAATACTACTAATACTACTATTATTACTACTGCTACTATAACTACTACTAGTAATGTTATTTCTAAATAATATTACACAGGTAAAAGTACGTAAGTAAGTAGTGGTCCAAGAAATTACTCAAATCACAGTGAAAAGTATTTGAGGAAACTACTACTGAAGAGTAACTTTCTCATCTCTCTGAAGGTAACATCTTTATTATTTGAAGTTAATGTAATTTGAAGGACAGGACATTAAATAATGCTCAAAATCTGATATTTTCAAAGGATAGACACAAAAATGTGTTAAACTAATTTTTGACAGCTCACTAGCGGTCTTCCTCAGAGTGGTCACGTGATGTTGCGTCTTCCTCCCTGGTGAAGGCAGGACAACAGCGCCATCTGCAGTCTGACTTCTTCAGGACAGGTGTGTGAGAGTAAAAAGGCCCCCTCGTCCCGGTTTATAGTCCCTGAAGAAGTCGGACTACAGATGGCGTTGTAGGAAGGAAAACACCAAAACCTCAGCTGACCAGACACATCACAGCAACATCACGTGACCGATCTGAAGAAGAAACCGTCAAGTATGAAAACAAGCTAAACCTTTGTCTGAAAAAAATTATCTGTTAAAATAAATTATTGCAAAACCAGATGAACCTCACTGGACTATTAGTTGAACTAAACCATATCTGAAGGAGCGGTGCAGAAAACACAAATGTTAAATTATTTCATATTGTCAAAATAAAGCTTTTGTCACTTGTAGATTGACTCACAGTGGGAAGAGGAACCAAAGCTTTTACTTTTAGCACTGTTACACTGTCAAGTATATTACTCAAGTAGGAGTAAAAGTACGGTGTCTGGAAACTACACAGTGCTAAAGTTACTCAAGTAAATGTAACTGAGTACTGCCCAACTCTACTGCTGCTGCTAACCTCCTCATTAGTAAACAGCGGCTCCAAAGTGCCCGTTGCTGTCTTACATGTGCGAGGTAAGTGCTGCGCGGGGCTCTGTCATGTACAGCTCGGCCGTGCACTCCGCTCTCCCGTGGGGGTTATGGGCGACGGCCGTGTAGAAGCCCTCGGTGTGGGAGCTCACGTGGAGGATGACCAGCGAGTGTCTGCCCCCCTCCTGGAGCACGCGCACGTTCTCACTCTCCTCCACAGGGCTCTCTGAAACATAAAAAGAAACACACATTACGCATTGTAATGAGCAGTGAGACATGGAAGAATGGAGGGGTTAGGCAGGGTCGGGTGATACTGACAAAGACGGATTAGTGTTACAAGAGCTTTTCTAGATACTCACATTTCAAAGTAGATAGCACTAGGGCTTTTTATAATACGCTTCTCTTCATTTTAAACACTGAAATAGGCCCATGAGCTCACAAACTAATACAGAACATGTTTGCAGAGATCTAGACTACAGGGTTAGCGTTTTTGTATGCAGAATAAGACAGGAGATTTTGTTTTGTGGAGTAAATGATTAAATTATCGTACTTATTAAAACTGCAGACTTTGAGATTTGATAATTGCGTCCACTCAAATTGCAATTTCGATTCTATTACGATTAATCTTGCAACCCTAATATTTGCTATACAATTATGTGCATTATTTAATTATCCTGGTGCCTTGGGGCAGACTGAAGCAAGGTGCTTACGAACAATTCTAATCACTCACACATCAAAGAAAATCCCAAGATTAGATTTTTTTTTTAATTCCAAAGACAACCTAACCCTAACCCTAACTCAGTGTGCACGTAAATATAACAAAAGTTTATAAGCTGATAAAAAAAAAACCATGTAATTTGAAGTAGCTGGGTTTGTTGAAAATCAAGATTAATTTCAATTATCAATCATAATTTCCAAACTACAATGACATAATGTATATTTCGTTTTAATAATAGTCACAATGCCTCACACTTAAGGCTCATTGCAGGGTTGTTGAAGCCTCTTAAAGTGCTACACTGCAGTCATTATTCATTCACTCCATACTCATGATCTGCACCATTGGCCCCTCCCACCACCACCAACACTCACACACACACACACACACACACACCACATTCATACTAGGCAAGGTGTGTGAAGTGTCTTGCTTAAGGACCTGTCTCTTGTGCGGATGAGTGCTCTAGCCACTGAGTCACTGTCGCTCTGTTTTGATATTTTTTCAATTGTTCGTAGTTTGATTTGTTAGTAGAATACATTGAAAATATAATAATAATATTAGTTTATTACAGACAGATTTCCAATAGCTGTATTTAAACTTAATGAACGTGTAAAATAAATAATTTGACAGTAAATAAAACAATTTCTATTATTCTATTATTTTTCAACTCCTTTAAAAACTCTTCTGATTTATTTCTAACATTACTGACATCACATTCTAAAGCCAAAGTGCTCGTACCAAAGTGCCTCCACGAGACTGTAGGGGGAGGCGTTCCGCTGACTTTGCAGCTGAACCTGGCCGTGCGCCCCTCCATCACCTCCAGCACGTCCAGCCTGCGAGTGAAGAGCGGCTCCCGGGACGCACTGACCTTTAGACGGGCACTGGAGGTCAGCTCCTCTGCACACGGGGGGGCAGGAAGACAATATATAAAAGAAAAATGTCACGGGTTACTCTCAAATTATTACACTAAAATGTACACTGTATGACCTGCATTGACCGGTGACATGTATGGTTAAAATGTACCATGATATAAATTAAATGATTATTCTCAACAAATCCATGGTTCTATATTTAAAGAGGGGGTATTACACTTCTATGGGGTATTAACTGCTAACACATAACATATTTAAATCACCATGTTGCCTTTTATTGTTTTGAAAATGCTATATTTGCTGAAAACAATGTATAAACATGTTTAATGAGTTTCCTTTTGCTCTTCACGCTAAGTCACTCCCCCTTCAGAGCGCTATCACAACACAATCCGAGTGCATCCCGCTAATGCAACTACTGTTCATCGAGTCAGGTTTGTGAAGTTGTAGTGTGTTGTTTTGTATCCTGCTTTTGTATATTTATGGAGAATTGTCGTGTGGGAGCGTGGGTGGCGTAGGCTTGTGAACTCAGCTTTGGACGGAATCGTACTGCTAACCGTAAGAAGGGTTCGAATAGGGCCCAGGAGAGATCGCTAGATTACTCAAACATGCATGGGTGACATCTAAAACCTCGTCAGGCATGTTTTTGATTAGGGAACAACGATATCACATGGTAGAAAGCTCCAAAAAGTCGATTTTGCATAATACGCCCTCTTTAAAGATAAAACTATAGAACAAAATAGGGTCAGATATGTTTAGCAAGTAAAGTAAAATAACTCTTTCTTTGCAGTGCACTACTACTAAAATATATGATAAAGTTAAAAAGTTGTAAAAGTTTCCAAGCTTCCATTTTTTTCTAGATTTAGTTTTTTAGATATAAACATTATAAAAACAACATTATGAGACATTCTGTTTACTTTTGTGGCCATGCACTGGCTGCACTTGTGAAATTTCCCTTTTCAGTTGTTGATTTGAAAGAAGTTAGTTAAGCGCTGTACCTTTAGCGGTGCTCAGTTTGCACATGTAAGTCCCACTGTCATCCTCATGCACCGAGTTCAACAAGAGGCGGCACCTAAAATTAATAAATACATATTATCATTATGCACATTATTATTACTATTCTTTTTGCACTACGATTGTTTTTTTCTGCTACTGTGTCCAAGTCATTTCCAGTGTGGATCAAAGTTAGTCACTTAAGTTCCCCGAGCGTTACCTCCTCCCATCGAAGGTCATCTTGCAGTTGAGCAGGGCGGGCTGGATGAGCTTGCCGTTGGAGAGCCAGTCCACGTCCACGTCGGCAGGCCCTGAGACCAGGCACTCAAACATGGCCGACTCCCCCGCCCGCACCGACACGTCCTTCACGTTCCTCAGGATCTTCAAGGAGGCTGCTGCACTGGGAGCTGATACGGTCACAGATAAAAGATTTATTAGAAGGGGACATACTTTGGTATATTCTGGCTTTTTACTTGTTTACTATATATTGTCATTGTAAACTTTTGTCTGCTGTATATTGTTATAGTGTTTCACTCATGAGGATCATTATTTTACATTTTGGACATTTTAAACTGCTGTATTCCAAAAATACAAAATAAAAAAATAAAAATAGAAACAAGTCTGCTGATTTCCGGTTGAAAATTCTGGCGCTGTGGTGTGTATAGGGAAGATACAGGAGAATAAAGATTATTCAAACACGCATGAATCACTCTAAATCCAACTTCGACAGAGTAAGTGAGAAGGGGAAACAACTATAACATGGTTAAAAGCTCTGAAAAGTCTACGTTGCATAATATGTCTCCTTGAAATGAATTTGGATGCCCTCTGCTGGAAACAGTGGGCAGTGAAGCAGTTTGAAATGTAAATTAGCAGCATGGCTACTGTCAGCGTGATGCTAATAGAAGCTTTGTACTGAACGCATTTTCTCGTGCTGAAATGAACAAGACCGACTTGCAGGAACACACTTTCAAGGAAGAAAGTGAAAATGATTTGGCTGCTGAGAATTAATTCACAAAACATGTTCACGCTGCGGGAAAGAATTAATCCAGGTAAGTTTGTAAAAATATATATGTTTAAAAGCTCAAAAAATTAGATCTAACACAATAAAAACATAGCAAGACAAGCAAGATGACAGTGGTTACCGTTTATATCCACTTTACACTGGGCCTGCTTGATCCCGTGTTCATTGATGATCTTGCACACATAGGTCCCGGCGTCAGACTGCTGCGCTGCCGTAATCCTCATCTCGATAGCGCCCTCTTCAGTCTGTGCGAGGGAGAAGCGGCCCGACGTAGTGATGCTGGCTCTGTCCTTGGACCTGGGAGAGTGGTCAGACCGAAGCATTATGGGATGTGTGTGTGTATGTGTTTATATGCGTGTGGAGGATTGTGTCTCACCAGTGGACCATGGGAGGAGGTTGACCTCGCACTCTGGCACTGATGATGACGTCGTTGCCCTCGGTTACGGAGACGTCGCCGGGTGCTACCTGTAGGATCAGATGAGGGCTGTAGGGTTTTTCCCATGTAAAAATCAACCAATTTCATAAAAATAAATAATGCCTCACTATCTTGTCCTAACGTATCCATTTCTTGGAACCTAATTACACTAAAAAAGACTCCATGGCGATGTTATTGCTTTGCCTGGAATGTTCCATAGTATGGCATTAAACAGGAGATGCCACCAGCCAAGCACCAGTTACAGGTCAGAGCTGTGGAGAGGTGACCCCGCTCACAGTACGAATGCATGCTTTTAACGTATTTTTGACCAATAAAAATACCCATAATTCAATAAATGCATTTTAGATAAGTTTAATACCATACTGAAAAAAAATCTACATGGTGACAAAATCTCCATGGTGACAAAACCCCCACAAAAACGTTGTGGGGTTTTGTCACCATGGAGATAAACAATAAATAATTGACAATCATGGCAATTCTGTAGCAAATACACATTAAAATCGATTAGTTGATTTCACATGAGAAGACCCAATTGAATTCCCAAACAATTTTAAGAATTTCTTTAAAGGTGTATTATGTAACTTTTTCTGTGGGACGTCCACCACCTGCTTGTCTCCATGGAGATGTTATTGTTTACCTAGAGTATGACATAGTATAGCATTTAACTTATCTATCTTGCATTTATTCAATGACAGATGCTTACTGCTGCTTTACAAACATGCATTCATACTGTGAGCGCCTCTTCACAGATCTGACCTGTAACTTGACCTGGTGGCATTTTCTTGTCTCCATAGAGAGAGAAAAGTTTAACGCCCTACTAGAGTTGTCAAATGTATTGAAAATCAGATACTAATCAATACTAAAACTAGTATCGAAACCAGATACTTTTATGAGCAGGTATCGATACTAAAAAAGTCACATTCACAGGACAGAAATGAACCTTTCCTGAATAGCTTTAGAACGATCTTGAGCTGTATCAGAACAAGTATAAGACACATAGTTTAGTATAAATTCATGAACCACTATGGAACCTACCTGGATACTGAGGGATTACACAGATACAAGGCCACATGGGAACAGAAAAGAAAGTACTACCATTTAATGTTGAAAATGACATTCTATTGTCTAAAGAAAGAGTCTATTCCTTAGTATCGAAATCAAGTTTGAAATTTTAGCATCGTGACAACACTATGCCATACTGTGGAACATTCTAGACAAAGCAATAACATCTCCATGCGTACCATCCAACAGAAAAATATCACAGTGCCCCTATAATGAGAATTAATGAGAGAACTACCGGTACTTTATATTTAACTTTCTGTTCAAATGTAATTTCAATGACACTCTTATCTTATGGTTCACGAGGCATTATTATCCTCGCCCTTGCTTTATTCATCACAGCCTTGCCAGACCTATTCATCCCTTATTAAAATATAGGGGACTTGGATCGCCTCCCAGTCCAATCTCACTCCACTGACAGTAATTCTAATATAGCAACAGTGTATATGAAATGGAGAGTGGCCTATCTATGCTGTACCGACTTCAATGTTTTTCAATTAGCATTCGCTGGACGCTGGTGCTGCTGTTGTGACGTCTGATTGGCTGTGTCTTTATCCAATTACAATTTGGGTAGCCTCTAAATGAAATACGATATG
>KN483771.1:14447-37802 GCA_000787095.1 Periophthalmodon schlosseri | reverse complement strand
GCTGAAAAGTCTGAGGGTTTTATTTTTGACACGTTCATTGTTTGAGCAACTAAAATATACAAATAAAAACAGCTAGGACAAAAGATTGAACTGTTTCTATTGAACAAAATTCAGCACAAATCTTTATCAAAATCACTACATTTGAAGATTTATAACACTTTTACTTTTTACTCTTTAAGTATATTTTTAAACAGGTACTTTAATACTTAACTTAAAGATTTTTTTCATGTGACACTTTTACTTGAGTATTTTTTTCCTCCGGTATCTGTAAATTAAGAACTTCTTCCACAACTGGTAAGGACTAGACCAGCGCTAAACCAGGAGTAAACCAAAATCCAGACTAAACCAGGTCTAAACTAATGATATTGCATTAGTATTATAAAGTACTTTTCCAGATGCTTAAAGTCGACTTATAATTTCTTGCATTATTCATTCACTCCAAACTCGGTGGTGGTAAAACAAAAAGTGTCTTGCCTATGGACACAACACTGGTATCCAACTGTGTCGCCTGATCTCCTGCTTCTGAGATCTTACTTTGACACACAAACTAGTGCTAAACCAGGAGTCAACCCAGATCCAGACTAAACTAGGTCCAAACTAGCACTACTAAACTATAATCGCGACTACACCAGGGCTAAACAAGGGTTAAACTGTATTAAACAAAAGTGAACCAGTATAAAACAGGACTGCGCTAGATCTAAACCAGGACCTACCGAGTGCTATACAAGGTCTAAACATGACTGAACCAAATTTGAACTAGCACTTAAACCAGGTCTAAACACAGTCAAAGTACAGCATAACTGGTCTAAACCAGGACTAAACCAGGTCTAAACCAGGACTAAACCAGGACTAAACCAGGACTAAAAAGTACTAAACCAGAACTAAACCAGGACTAAACCAGGACTAAACCAGGACTAAACACAGTCTACCCCATGTCTACCATAGGACTCGAAAAGGTCTAAAGATTTTCTAACTACAGTATAACAGGACTAAACAAGGACTATACCAGGACTAAAAAAGTACTAAACCAGAACTGAACCAGGACTAAGCCAGGACTAAACCAGGACTACGCCAGGTCTAAACACGGTCTACCCCATGTCTACCATAGGACTCGAAAAGGTCTAAAGATTTTCTAACTACAGTATAACAGGACTAAAAAAGTACTAAACCAGAACTGAACCAGGACTAAGCCAGGACTAAACCAGGACTACGCCAGGTCTAAACACGGTCTACCCCATGTCTACCATAGGACTCGAAAAGGTCTAAAGATTTTCTAACTACAGTATAACAGGCAGGACTAAAAAAGGTCTAAACCAGAACTAAACCAGGTCTAAACACAGTCTACCCCATGTCTACCATAGGACTCGAAAAGGTCTAAAGATTTTCTAACTATGGTATAACAGGTCTAAACCAGGACTATAGCAGGACTAAAAAAGTACTAAGCCAGAACTAAACCAGGACTAAACCAGGACTAAACCAGGTCTAAACCAGGACTACACCAGGTCTAAACACGGTCTACCCCATGTCTACCATAGGACTAGAAAAGGTCTGAAGATTTTCTAACTACAGTATAACTGGTCTAAACCAGGACTAAACCAGGACTGAACCAGGACTAAACCAGGACTAAAAAAGTACTAAACCAGAACTAAACCATGACTAAACCAGGACTAAACCAGGTCTCAGCAGGGAGATTTCACATCATCCCACTTTTCTGGCATACCGAATCCTCTGTATAAAATAGTCACCTGGAATGACTCATATCCCTCCTACCTTTTTGGCACTATTCTGTTGACTCATGGTGTTAAAAAAAAGGGAGACTGAAAAGTTGCACTAATAAAATTGACAATAAGATTTGCAAAGGGACACAAAGCAGCCTGCGATCACAAGAGGACAAGAGGAGGGCTAAAAATACTTGTAGACCGCACTGTCCAAATATGGGAAGACAGGTTCTGCTACGCGGATACCACCGAGATATGACGCCAATGATCCCAGTCGGAATTTTGCTTTCGGATACATGGAAAAGACAAACAAAAGAATTAGAAAAAACATAGTAGTTGTAGTTTGTAGTTTCAAAATTATTTCAAAACGTTAAAATTAGTGAGTTCTCCTCTTTCTTTTGTCTACTAGTGGATTTTATATTTGTTTTTGTTTTTGCTTTTTTATTCTAATTCTGGCCCAATTTTTTAAATGATTTTTCAATGGAACAATCCAACTATCTTACGTTTGGGGAAAATTTGAGGACAAACTTTGTTCCTCAGTTATTTTATTTTATTTCACTTCATTTTATTTTACATGAAGCCCAAATTTTAACCGACTCGTGTTAAGAAATAACAATAAATTTATACAAAACCATAACATCACATCATCATGGGAACTAAACCTGGACTAGATCAGGACTAACCCAAGTCTACATAAGGACTATACTGGGTTTTAAGGTAGAATTAGAGCTGAATGATTTGGGAAAAAACTGTGATATTTCTGACAAGCATTGCAATTAGATTTCCGAGCAGCTGAAAAATTAGCTGGAGTGGATATCGGCTTCCAAGTATCGGTTCAGTCGATATCCTGGTTGGGCATATGCATCAATGTAATACGACTATTTACTGGCCGTAGTTGGCCCAGAAAGTCTCATAATGTGAATTTTTATTTATGCAAAGTTGTTCTGTGGTTACTTGAGGGATAAGAAACAGCTACAAAACACATTTGGGGCAGTCATTTTTGTTTAAAGGAAATAAATACGGTTTTAAGTCTCTGTACTGGCATCAGCTGATATCGGGGATCGGCAGATACTTAAAGTTATAGTTTTGGAATCGATATCGGAACTGCATCTCTATTTGCGATTTATGTTTTAACAATAGGATTCTGTTCAAAGTTCACATTTTAAGCGCATCCAGAAGAATTGACGAAAACGCTGAAATATGAAGTGACAAACTAGAACAAGGATCACGTTTCAGAACACGTTTGTACAGATCGAAACTACAGGGTTATGCAGAATAAGACAGTATATCTTGTGGAGGAAATGATGGCTATCTATGATTAAAAACTAACAAAGTTCTGTTTTACTTTCCCTGCTCCAATCTAAATAGGCTAATCCCCCCATAGCTCGCCGATATCGCAGTCTCGTGTTTTGAAAGCGGTTTAGGACTGGGGGGCTCTGCTTTGTGTGACGTGGGACATCTGTGCGCTCGGAGCCCTGGAGATGGGACGTGTTGCCATGGTAACTGTCGGCCCCTTTGTAGTTTAGAAGCCGTGGCGTGTGGAGGAGGCTGGCACCAGATTAAACCCACTGACTCAACACCAGGCAGCCCAGTGGCATTTCAATTCAACGCGTCACCGTCGGATATTTAAACATAACGTCAAAGTGAAAAATCGAAGCTACATCTTTAAAACTACAATTTGTACTCGGTAAAACATGCGGGAATGATCTAACATAAACTGGGGGCAAAAACATCTGTGCAAACTAGTGCTGTCAAAAGTATCGAAAATCAGACACTTATCGATACTATCAAAACTAGATACTCATTTGAGCAGGTGTCGATATTAAAAAAGTCACATTCACGGGACAGAAATGAACCTTTCGTGAAAAACTTTAGTATGATCTTGAGCTGTAGCAGAACAAGTATAAGACCACATAGAAAATCATGAAAATCACATTCTACTGTCTAAATAAAGAGTGTTTTTATCATCATAGTGGTATTGGAATCGGTATCAAGAGTCTATTCCTTACAATCGAAATTGAGTTTGAAATTTTTGTACTGTGACAACGCTAGAACAAACAAAATAGTTATCACTGAGGATTACACCAACTGCATAATTCCAGGGAAATGAGGAATTAAAATCTCTCTAAAATTTGACATTCAAGCCGTTAGCAACAGAGCTGTCATGCTAATATATGCAGTGTGTTTTGGCAATTACAATTTGAGTGCAAAAGTCTTCCGGGTGATAGTTTATAGACTTAAAACCTGCACAGGAGACTTCTGGGTTCTGTTATCTAGGGAAAATTTCTGTGGCTCCGAGCAAGAAGACCTTATAAACAGGATTACAAAACTAGCATGAATTAAGCAAAATACAGCTCCAGGTATGTTTTTGAGGAGGAACAATGTTATAACACGGTTAAAAGTTCAAAAAAGCTAAATTTGCAAAATATCTCCCTTTTAAAAATGTACAATCTATTACCGGTAGCAATTTTGAAGCCTTTAAGTTTGTTTAAGATTCGTTGTTCTGTAATCGTAAATGCAACAGACTGGCATAAGTAAAGGTTGTCACAGAAATATACCAATATGTCGGTATCGTCAAACTAAACAATCAAAATCTGATTTTTACTGTCTTAAAATGTGAAAAAGAAAACGAGTTCAATTTAAACAATTTGCAGTGGTCCAAGGTCATTCCTCACTTACCTTATGCATATCAAACATCCTAATTATTCACCCTAGCCCTTTTCATAACTTTCAGAGGCCAGAGTAGAGTTTTGCTGTGACGGTAGCTAACAACTAGCATGTGGACATGCACTTCCTGATTATCGGACAATAAAGCGCTTTATAATTAGATGACATATTTTGAAGTCAAGAGCAGCTTATACAATATATCCGTATTGGGGCAAGACAATTTTTCATTTAATTTCACTTGTATTTTTATTTGAGCAAATTTTTACAGTGTAACACAAGGAAAACATTTTTAAAATAAACATTACAGAAAAAAACGCAGCAATGCCCAAAAGGAGAATTTCAGCCTACCCCCTTTCATATGTAACAATTGGTAGAAAACAGAGGATTTTTGCTCGAATACAAGGGCCTCTAAATGTTTTTGTAACTTTTTTTAATTTGTAAAAAAAAAAAAAAAAAAAGTCATTTAAAATATTTTCACTTCAGTATTCCAGCCGTAAATCTTTTCTTTTCTGATGTAGGCTTACTTTGTCTCCCCTGACTGTACATATAGACCGCCAAAGTGAGCCGCGGGGGCAGAGTACGAGCTTCTCAGACCCTATGAGTGCTTGTCCCGTGGGCTTTTAGGATCCTCTGGTTACTCACCAAATCAGCGAGAGGAGAGGAGCATTCCGGTCTCTACCTCCTCCCACGGACAAACACATTTAGCACAATGCACCAGGCGAGGAGGTGTCAGAAAGGAACGGTGGTAACGACTTAAGATGGTTGTTTTGTTTTTATGTTACAAGTCTAACAAAAAGGAGATATATTATGTAAAATCACAAAAAGGCGTTCCATCATTATTAATGGCCCTTTACCAGATTTCTTCCTATGTATTTGAGCAAAATTAGTCTTGCCCCAGTACAGATATATTGTATAAGTAGCTCTTGCAGTCAAAATGAGTATGTTTAATTGTCTGCATCTAATTGGCTCTGTGCACAGTAGCGCCCGGCAACTCACTGTTGTCTCCCCTGACTGTACATATAGACCGCCAAAGTGAGCCGCGGGGGCAGAGTACGAGCTTCTCAGACCCTATGAGTGCTTGTCCCGTGGGCTTTTAGGATCCTCTGGTTACTCACCAAATCAGCGAGAGGAGAGGAGCATTCCGGTCTCTACCTCCTCCCACGGACAAACACATTTAGCACAATGCACCAGGCGAGGAGGTGTCAGAAAGGAACGGTGGTAACGACTTAAGATGGTTGTTTTGTTTTTATGTTACAAGTCTAACAAAAAGGAGATATATTATGTAAAATCACAAAAAGGCGTTCCATCATTATTAATGGCCCTTTACCAGATTTCTTCCTATGTATTTGAGCAAAATTAGTCTTGCCCCAGTACAGATATATTGTATAAGTAGCTCTTGCAGTCAAAATGAGTATGTTTAATTGTCTGCATCTAATTGGCTCTGTGCACAGTAGCGCCCGGCAACCTCACTGTTAGCGTCACTACTTCCTGTCCAATTTTATCTCTATGAGGTTTTTTGCAGAGTCACACTAAAATGAGAACATATTTAAAGGTCAGGCAGTGGACAGGGAGCTGCGGGTGGATGTCACTGACAAGATGTTTAAAACTACACAAATAAAACGAATACTTCACCGGAGGACGCTTCTGTGTTTAGAAAGAGACATGTTTGTGTCTCAATGCTAACGCTAATGCTAATTTTGAATAATAAATATTAAAACAACGCCACAAACTGAAGTATTCTACATATAAAAATCATTGGGTAGTCTTTATTTTAATTAATTTGACTTTTAATAGGTTGTTTATTTTATATTGCTGCTACCATGCTAATTGTTGCTAACTTTACTGTCACAGTAAGAGTTTTGCGTGCCCAAAAAATGTCTGTTTTCATCTGCCCCCTATCCCCGCCCACAGCTTTGTCCTTACTTGCGATTATTCAAATAAGTCAGACTTGGGGTTAAATATGCAGGGTTCAAAAATGTCACATAACCATTTTTCAACAATAAAAACACAATGAATTATAATGAATTGTCACTATGAAGAATGGTCCATTGAACATGAAGTCAATGGACCTGTTTCTATTATTAAACCGTTTTAGAACAATATTGTGTTTTAGGGTTAACAAAATTTAAAGAAGGGATATTACACTTCTATAGGGTATTAACTGCTAAAACATATTTTTAGATTACCATGTTACCTTTTATTGTTTTGAAAATGCTATATTCACCAAAAAACAACATATTAACATGTTTTATAAGTATAAGTTTTGTTTTTAATGCTGAGTCGCCCCCTCTCCGCCCCATGCCACTCCCCCTTCAGAGCGCTATCACAACGCAATCACTGTGGATCCTGCTAATGAAACTACCGCACATTGTATCAGGTTTGTCAAGTTGTTGTGCACAGTTTTAGTATCAAGAGCATTGGTGACGAAGGCTTGTGGGCGGAGCTTTGGACAGAATCGTGCTGCTAACAGTGAGGATGGTTCGAATAGGGCCCGGGAGAGATCGCTAGATTACTCAAACATGCATGGATGACATCTAAAACCTCTTCAGGCATGTTTTTGACGAAGAAACAATGTTATAACATGGTAGAAAGCTCCAAAAAGTCTTCTACATTTCCGTATTGACCAGCTTCTGTCATGCTCTAAGCGCGTGACGAACGGGTTTAACCAATCACAGTGAAGGATGAACTCGATTTTGGATGTTATCACATTAATTATAGTGATTTTTCAACACTGCCATAGTGACAATTTGGTCCTACCTGTGGGTCTAGGGTTGCCAGATAGTGTCCCCTCTGCGTTAGCCGCTGTCCCGTCGTTCAGGGGCCTCTGGATCCTGGGACCCTCGGCTGGCTCCTCGTCTGCAGACTGGTAGGAGTCATCAGAGGAGGCCCCTGTAGAGGACAGAGGACATAGAGCCTGTAATGGGGTCAGATCCTACAGGCGTGTTCTTTTTTAGACACATCACTTGTCCTAGACTCAAAGGTGAGAAAGTCAGTCTGACAGTGGCAACCTTCACGGTGGATATTTTTGGGGTGATAGTAGTTACGTAGAACAAGGATGATCTTTAAAATGTGACTCTATTATGCTGTTTTCTGATCTATGTTATAATGTTGTTTCCTCGTCACAAACTCTGCATATTTAAGCTGAGTTCTTGTCTCAAACAGGAAACACTCTGTGATGTCATGTGGTAATACAGGAAGTGCTCCACTGTGGTTCTAAACTCCATACAGCTTCAATATTTGGATCATTTCAGCCCTGGAAGTACCTGTTAGGTAGCTGTTAAAGTGAAGTTGTTTTTCATGTTTTTAATACAGTAAAAATGAGCTACAGCGTCTTTAACAACATAATTTTTTTACTACCTTCTTCCGGAGATCTTGGCTGCCCTCTCTTGCTGCCCCGCCCCCTCCCTCTCCTCCTCCGGTCCCCCTCGCACTCCGCCTCCATGGGCTCGTCCTCCACCAGGATCGTGGGGATGGTGAGCTTCGCCCCCCCCTCGGCTCTGCGTCTCTTGGTGAGGGGGCTGATGGGGGGTGAGAGGGGAGAGGGTCTGGGGCCTGGGTGCCTGGTCCCTCATGCCCACTGGAGATGTTCGCTTCCCAGTCGGGCTCAGAGATCGGTCTGCCTGGTCCAGTGTCGGGTCTTTGGTTGTTGGGGATGGGGAGAGAGGTGAGCTGTTGCTTCTGGGTAAAAAACAACATTAAAAACTGTTTAACTTGATATTTTACTATATATATATATTTTTTTTTACATTCACGGATAAGGAAATTTTAAAATGGAAAATGTCAAAATAGGTTGAGTTCACGTCACATTACAACAGTCTAGAATCACTAAAGTTTGACCAGAGCTGCAGGACAGGTCAGAATGGTGGAATTTGCTGTTTAACTGTCAGATTACGTATTTGATCGATGTATCTCCCATAGTTATATAGGTCCCTGCCCTCCATCTGAAAGTGTGACACGAACGCAACCTATTCTCAAGATTTTTTCAACCTTATTCTTATCATCTGTCTATGCTGCTAGCTAATCATAGCCTATACTATCCTTGCTTCTCAACCTCTTGAACCATTCTTATAAATCTACTCTCTCCTTCTTTCTATGGCCCCTACAACCCTCCACCCCATCTCCACCACACCAGCAGAACCTTCAGCCTCCTCAGCCTCTCCAATTCCTCCTCTTCACCACCACCAAGGAAGATATTTTCCCTCACACAATTGAACAAGGAACTATCACAACCCTTAAAATTGAATGTAGTCGTTATGCAAACCTTGAGAGGGTCGCCCTTTTGGCTGTTAGCGATGGTTGCCCCGGTAACTGCTGAGCCGATGCGGTCTCCATGGCAACAGAGATGGTCCTGGAGCTCGGTTTTGATGAGCCATCCACAGGTTTCCCCTGCAATCCCGCCTGTGTCATGCCTCCCACTCTACTCTTCACCGTCCTTTCCTCCAGGGCCTCCAGCTTTCGGATGACTTGTGGCGGGATTGGCTCCAGCTTGCCCGGCCTGGGTCTCTCCTTCTGGGCCAGCTGCTCGGTGGAGTAGGCCTTCTTCAGGTTGGGTTTGCCCACCAGCTTCTTGATTCTCTGGAGCTCCTCGGTGAACTTGCTCTGGTAGTCCTGGACCTTGAGGGCGTAGGTGCTCTTGTCCTCCAGAGAAGAGGCGCGTTGCTTGAATGCAGCTCTCCTCTGGGCGGCCCCTTCGTTCCTCTCTGGGTTCTTGTCTTCTGGTAGGTCCACGCTGGCTCCGCGCTCCTCAAAGGCCCTCACCTTGTCTGAGATCTTAGACCCAGTGCTTTTAGGCGTCATGGTCTTAGAAGAGGGACCACTGTTTGTGTGTGAGTGTTGGGGAGCAGTTTCAGTCCTAAAAGAGTTGTGAAAAGTTTGTTCCTTTAGTTGAACGTGTCCTGTTTCGTTATCACAGAACACATTGTACAAACCAGAAGTCACTATACAAATTATTTCAGCAAAACTAGAACAAGATGTTAACTTTACAAAATGCCTGTAAAAGTGTCCCCACGCCACAGTAAATACAAAACAACATGCGTAAAAGAGATCGTATGATCATTAGTAGTAATAACAACATGCTAAAATTAGCTTGGCTCAAACCCATGCGTGCCACAGCAGCTCTATAAACATATGGTGTAAATCCAAAGATGGCCGCCGTTGAAGAGAAACATGCAGTGTCAAACGTGTGCTCACAGTTTCCAGGAGTGCTGAGTCATTATTAGCAGTGCTTCAGAACGGGATGGCTATCAGAAGTGAACAGTTAAAACAAAACACACGCACATCAGTCACAGAGCCAAAGGAAAGTGTGGCAGAAATGAAAGCACAATGAAACTGATGCTTTTTGCATTGGGTCTACCACAGAGACAGTGTACAGTTTTAGAGTTTTCGAGTCCCGAGGTGGAGCCAGAGTGACCTGTGCTATAAGGGCATGGAGAAGGTTCTGCCTCTGTACAGGCTGAACATGCTGCCGTAGTAGTCACTCCCCACAGACACACTTTCCTCTGAGCCCTGCACAGCCTGCCGCGCCAGGTTAGCGTGGGATGCTCGGATCAGTGGCTCCACACCCAGGTGCCGCACAGGGGCGCCCTCAGCGGGGCCTTGCCTGGAGGGGTTGGAGGGATCCAGAGGGGCCCCCGGGGGTCTGGAGCCCAGGGCGCGCAGCTCTCTCTCCACCACAGGGTCATACGTGCCGGGCAGAGTGGCCCTGCGGTCTGAGGCGTCTGGGTTATAGTCCATCATCCGGCCTCCTTCACCTGCACATACATGGCATATGAGAAAACTTCAACGCAAACTTCAAACTCGATTTCAATACTAAGAAACAGACTCAATACTTAATACCGATTTTGATAACACAATGATAATAAAAACACTCTTTAATTGAACTAAATAGAATGTCATTTTCAACATTAAATCATAGTACTTTCTTCTTGTGGCCTTATATCTGCGTAATCCCTCAGTCATCCAGGTATGTTCCATATAGTAGTATCGTAGTATCTGATTTTTGATACTTTTGACAACCCTAATGGAGACAAAACTATTTACTAGGCAATTTCACTAAAATCTTAAGAGAATATTTTAGGATAAATATATAGGAGAAAACAGGAGTAAGACAAAGATAGGCACAGGTAGTTGTAACAAAGTGTTTTCAGCTCACAGACGCAGACAAATTAAAGGCGTAGTAATGTCCCCCATTGGTCATACATCTCTACCGTTCGCCAATGCTATTTCAGGCGTTTGTGCTTTATCGTTTGACATTTCGGAGATAACATGTGACAGCGCAAGTCTTCAGTCTTCAGTTTCCTCCGCAGTGAACGATGGGGGCAAGTCTTACCGAGAACACATAGCAGCTGTAAACGAACACGTCATCGGGAAGGCCATGTTAGCTATAAATGCTGTAAAAATATGAACTTCAACAGCTCGTAACCTTACTCACAACATCTCCGCTACTTCTAATATAATAAATAGCATTTTAATGAGCCTCGTAAATCGCGTGTAATGTAAAACGCGACTCTAAGCAGGCAGACACAGACTAGATGCAGATGTAGCGGCCGTATAAAGCAGCTATCGATTTCTTTAAACAGGAAATGAGGCCGAAAGAGGAGCGCGGGCCACTTAAAGAGATCCACGAGCCGCAAATCAGGTAAGGATCGACGCGTGAGTGATGAGCGCGCCCGGGAGGAGTGCACTGGCAGCGGAAACGAGGAATGGTCAGCAACTTACAGGAAGCACGCAGACGCACCGCCAGCTAGCATACTACTGCTACTGCCATATCTGAGTCAGCGGTACATGCACTAGCAAAGTCCTGTGTGAAGCAACAAGGAACGATGTGTTTTACAGGGGAATTATCGTGATATACAGTAGAGTTATGCGCTCGCTACGCACTTGTCATATAGTTATATACGTTCTTAATGTTTAAAATAGAACTCTGTCCATTCTCTATTTAACAAGAGATTATTGCATACGTTTAGCAAGGCAAAATCCTGTTATTCTTTGGTTTTACTGGACAAATACTTAATATTCACCCCACAATAAATGTTATCTACAGATATAGCACATACTTAGACTATTTGTGAGGCTTATATACAATTTTACGGCTAGAAAATCGATTTTTTCCCATCTTTTGTAATAGAAAAGCAAACTAACTGACATTTCTACGCTGGAAATTCAAAATTGTAGCTTTTGGCCATTAGCACTTTGATCGTTGGACATCAGTTAATAGTTAAAAATGTACTATAGTTGATTTAATTTTGCTTCCAGTCGCCTCCATCCAGGATTTTTTAAACATTCTGATGACATAGGATACTAAAGGGTCTATAAATAGTATTTTTGTTTAAGGTATACTGTGTAACTTTTCTTGTTTCTATGAAGATGTAATTGCTGTGTCTGAAATGTTCCACAGTTTGGCATTAAATGGTGACGCCAGAAGACCAAGTTGATGGTTGCTCACAATAAGAATGCACATGTTTCAAGTTTCTTTTCTTTTCTTTTTTTTTTTGCAATAAAAGTGTAATGTAAAAATGCAAGGTAGAAAGGTTTCATGCCATGCAAGATAAAGCAATTACATCTCCATGGATACAAGCAAGTGTTGGACCCCCCACCAGAAAAGTTATACAAAGCGCCTTTTCAAAAATGATAGTGGGTGTCCCGTGTGGGTGGCAATGGTGTAGTAGGTTAAGCCTGAGAACTAGAGGCTACCCAGATCAATTCCCACACATACCCACAACAATCACAGTAATGTAGATGGTTATAACAAGAAAGGCATCTGGCAGAAGGATATAAAAATCTGCCAAATATGATTATCTACTGGTTAACCGAGCTTTGTTAAGTTTTCTACTACCAACTACCCTGACAAAGTAATTCCATTTTGAACAAATCGTCAGTGTTTAAAATCTGTCCATGTGAACTGATGAAGATGAACTATTCATGGAGAATATTACACACTTTCAGCAGTAGCCTACTTAATTACCAACTTGAAGTGATTTAGCACTAGCAGCTAGCGCTAAGTGCCAGTACAAGCTCATGTGTTGATGCTGATGAGACATTATGAGGAGCAGTGCGGGCTGTTTATTAGCTCCTCCTCCTGCTGTAGACGTGCCTGGTGTGCTGAGCAATATGGCCTCTTATATTTGACTATGGACTGACACACTGGCCTAGTTTTCCAAATAACCTATATACACTACAGGCTGCTAAGCTAACAGTAAGCTAACAAGCGCGCAACTTCTGGATTATGAGAAATGTGTCATTTTATTGATTTAATTAAAGGCCCTGTGCTAGATTTGAGTAAAATTTGCCTTGTCCCAGTACAAATACATTGTATAAGCAGCTCTTGAGGTCAAAATAAGTTCACTGCGTGCTGCCTGCATCTCATTATAACGCATTTTATTGCAAGATAATCAGGAAGTGTGTGTTAGCTTGCTACTTGTGGTTAGCTCTGCAAAGGTGTCTGAGGGCTGTGAAAAACGCTTATAAACTCATCGCTGTGAATAATTAGGATGTTCTGAATGCGTAAGGTAAGTAACTGCAAACGTTTAAAAGGAACTAGTTCTGTTTTTCACCTTTTTAAGACAGTACCATCCGTAATTAGACTGGCTGACCCGGCCATGCTGCATTCTCACATATCACCACTAGATGCTGTCTACGTTACTGCTGTCTGATAGCGTGCCAGTTTTGGTCTGACAGTAATATTAGCAATAGTATTAGCGATAGCAATTTCCATATCAACAGCAACCAATCTATAGTAATAGCAGTAGTAGTTGCTATTTGCTAAAAAATACTTACTAATGCTAATGCTAATACTAATGCTTTTTACAGACTTATAACAGACAGAGACTGAACTGAAAGCTCAAAGTACAGATGATTTGGGCAGTTATTGCTAGGCCTGTCCCGATATGAAATTTTGAAGTGCGATATATTACTGAAAAAAAAATATAAACGATAATACTGAAACTAATTTATGCCCCTGACACAATAACCCTGAGGCAGGATTATACCCAAAAACTATTCTAAAGTCATGAGCTGCAATAAATTAATCGTAGACTGACGCATTTTAGTAGTGAGTCGTAAAAGTTATTTATTTGACCCTCTAAATCTCAAATCTTATAGAAGAGAAAAATACCAAAAAGTTCCCTACTTGTACAAAGAAAAGTATCCACGATAAATACTGACCCCCAAAATGCGTTGTTCCATCTACCATATACTGAACAATAAGTCGATGTAGTAATTATCGTGACAGGTCTAGTTATTACAAGTTTCCTTTGGAGTTTATATTTGTTTACATTAGCGACTGGAATCGATATGGCGGCAGGTGGCAAAAATGGATATCGGTAATAATAACTGTAACTGTAATTGTAACAGTAACCGCCACAGCAGTAGAACAAGGCCTGGAATGTATTGGAGCTCAGATGAGTTGGTAGAGCGGTGGCAGACACGACATGCTGTTAGCTGTCACTCTGTCGTGTTTGGAGTGTGAAATTTCCACAACACCTCCGGGGAATGGCGTCCCATTTAGAACAAAGGCCTGATCCTAGACTCAAGGAGAGAATTTGTCAGGGTCACTAATGCTACTGTGCATGAGATCACATAATGACACAAAATATTAAATTTAGCTTGCGGCACAGGAGGTAGTGTGCTCATCATATTACCAAAAGGTTTGGGGTTGAAATGCCACCAATTCATACGGTTTGGTTTGATTTTATTTTATGTGGGAATCCAAGTTGCAAATACAACTTGGTCCAATATCTTTCACTCTTCATGGTAAATGGTAAATGGTCACATTTTTATATAGCGCTTTTCCACATTCAAGGCCCTCAAAGCGCTTTACATCAATAAACCACTCACCCATTCACACACACATTCATACACCAGTGTACGCAGACACTACGGGCGAGGGGGTTCACCCATTCACACACACATTCATACACCAGTGTACGCAGACACTACGGGCGAGGTGGGTTAAGTGTCTTGCCCAAGGACACAACGACAGCATTCATCTGTGGGAGCTGGAATCGCACCGCCAACCTGTGGGCCAGTGGGTCTGACCGCTCAACCAGTGATGTTTAAGTTGAGAGCGGGATTTGAACCGCCAACCTTCGGATCAGTGGCCAAACATCCACACTCTTCGACCACCAAACAAGGTAAGCTGGGTAAAAAATAATAATAAAAAACATTTTTAAAAAAAAATTAAAACAATACAAAATAAATAAATACACATAAAAATGTATAAATTAAAATTATCTCAAATTCCAAGTCTAATAACAATACCCTACCTTTACTACACCAAAAAAAAAAAAAATGTAAGTAGAAATGCCATGTTAGTTAGACTGAACACAGATTGCTATAAGTTATATTCCATTTCCCTGTACAAGTCCGTGCGTATACGACTTCCTCTGAATGCTTTGTGAATTTGTGAAAATGTAGTTGGAGCCTGTAAACCTGCTCTCCTCCCCCCTCTCCTGCCTATTACCCAGGCAGCGGCGTGTCTCTATATAGATCAGAGCTATTGACACCTTTACTCTGAGCGGCGCAGACACCGGTGCGTTTCGGTGTCAGTGGGTTGACAAATTCTTCTCTGGAGGTGAGAGAAAAATAGAAATGTAGAGGGCGTGATGAAAGTAGTGAGTTAATTTTGTTTATAGGGCTGTGGGAAAAAAGAACGGCAGAAGGATACAAGGACACTGGAATCTACAGCAACATTGTTAGGTGTGTTTTAAGGGCTGTATATGGGAAGGTAGCAGAAGAAGGAGTACACGATTTTCGCTTCGTGCCTCCAGTCTATATGTAGGTCAAAGAACCAAATAGCTGCAAATTTGGGGCTATGAGACGTTCAGGGGAGTCTCGTAATTTATCATTAGAGCTAACACTTCCGAGCTTTAATTGGTAATAAAAACTGTTAATAGTATATGTTTGCATGCTTTTGCAAATATAGGCGCAACTCATTTACACTGAGCATTTGATTTTCAGACATGTTAGCTTTCTGCAGCACAAACACACATTGAAGTTACAGGAGTTTTTACTTTCACTTTAAGGGACCAAACAGCAGACCGAAGCAATGACGCAACACAAGCTCGTCTGCAGTGGAGGGGCAGTAGTTTGTCAGTATTTGTATTTGCCAGGTTGTTTCTTACCCTGAGCAGTTGAATGCCTCTCCTAGTCTGCGCTTAGTGTGATCAGACCGAGCTGTTACATGCAGCAGTTCTTTGAGTATGATTGGAGTTCTCTAGATGTGTTTTTTGGGATTTGATACAGTATGTTTAAATCAAATTTCCCCATTGTGGGACAAATAAAGGTTCTCTTATTTTATCCCGACAGTCCCCCCACTCAAAGCTCCATATTTACATGGATTTTAAAATCCAGTGGTGGAAGGTAACGAAGTAAAAGTAGTAAAGTACTGTACTTAAGTAGACTTTTTAGGCATCTGTACTTTACTTAAGTACATTTTACAGTGGATACTTTTTACTTTTACTTCACTACATTTTAGAGCAGGTACTGTACTTTCCTGGGCTGTAAGTAAAAAGTACTTTTCATATGATTTGAGGGGTTATTGTTATCATGTCTGGGGTAACATCCTGACTAAAGTTCTCGAGTTCAAGCTTGGGCTTTGAGCAAACAAAAATAAATACACAAAATTCATAAGAAAAAGTAAGAAACAGATTCGTATTGTTACTGTTCACCAAAATATAATATAAAATCAATATAATTTAATACTTAAACAAATTAACAACACTTGTGTAAAATACTTTTACTTTTTACTCTTAAAGTACATATTTAAACGGGTGCTTAAATACTTTTACTTAAGTAGATTTTTTCATGTGATACTTTTACTTTCACTGAGTAACTTTTTTACCTCTATAGCTGTACTTTTACTTCAGTAACAAAATTGAGTACTTCATCCGCCCCTGTTAAAATCCGGATTTTGTTTTCCTTGTGTGCAATGATATCACACTTGGACATGTTATATTCTATTAGAAATCTTGAATTCTCTTTCAGTTAATTGTTGAATTTTTGAATTTTTTTTCAGGAATCAAAAAATATTCCCAAAAAATGCCCTGCAACGCTCTTCAGACAGCGACAGCAATAATCCAGCCACAAAATGAGCCTCTCTTTCAACGTAAACCATGTGTGACTATACAATACCAAGCTCTAAATCAAACCCTGCTCATGTGTATCCCAGCATGCACAGGTCTCTTAGGGGCCCCCGAGGCGTGTACGTCGAGGGCCCGTGTGCGAGTACCTGTGTGTCCCTTGCGCGCGCCCTTGTCCTGCTGCCTGCCCTCTTTGGTCTCCAGCTGGGGCTCGGTCGTCTCATCCTCCGTAGTCTCAGAGTCTGCAACACATAGTCACAAATCACATGTGAGAAAAAAAGTAAAGGAGGAACCGTCAGAGGAGGAGGAGGAGATGGAGGACAGGGGGGCATTTCACATTCGTTTAGTGCCTATGCCCCCCCCCCTTCCCCTGTCTCCCTCCCTCATGTAAAGTAAATGGTGTGAGACTGAAGGATTCTGTGGCGTAGAAACCCAGAAATAGGATAGTTGGAGCATTTGTTCTGCACCAGTCAAATGAAAAGCTAAGAGACTACAATGTCATTTTTAAAGGGCAAGTTAAAGAGGCAGTAACCGTTTTTTTTTCATGTAATAAAGTATTTTTGCCCCAGTACTGATATACTGTAATAGCAGCTAATGGGGTCTGAATGAGACCGCTGTGTGTTGTCTGCATCTAAGCATTTTTATTGTCCGTGAATCAGGAAGTAATGCTGGCGCTCTGTTAGCATGCTAGTTGTTGTTAGCATGTAACCGTGGCAGCAAAACCCCGGTCTGGGCTCTTGACCTAATTGCAGTGAATAATTAGGATGCTCAGGATGTGAACTGACTGGAACTTGGAACAATTTAAAATGAACTGGATATGTTTTTTTTTTAAGTTTTTAAGCCCGTAAAAAGTAGGAAAAAAGTAGGAAAAGTAGGAAAAAAAAAATACAAAAATTCATAAAAAAAATAAAATGCACATGTTCAATTCAAATTTTGATTTTAAGCTAATTTTTTTAAATGTATTTATTTATTCACAATCACAATAATACTGTACATGATGTTACGTGATGTAAAGTTTTCATGTTTACATTTTGTGTTTTGGTCATCCAATCAGAAAGCAGAATGAGCTAGTCACCATGGGTTACCATTCAATGATAAAAAACTGTTTGAGTAAGAAGGTATAACTTTTTTGTATCCAGAAATACAGAAATACAGTTCTATTTTTAAACTAGTAGGACTTGCATTTGTTTTATAATTTTTTAGATTTTTTCATATATTATTTTAGTTGAAAAATTAAAAAGAATAAACTACTCTTATTTGTTATTCGCAGAGACAGTTCCTGGGACCAGTTCAGCCCCTATGTAGTTAGAGGCACCTCCAAACCCTATACTGCTCTGTACTGAGAACGTCTATTCAAACATAGAAAGCACAAGGGATGGGATTTACACACAAAAAAAACAAAATAAAAAGCGAAAAAATGTAGATTGGAAAAATAAAAAACACATTCGTGACGAAGAAGACAAGCATAAATGAAACACAGAAGTACAATTCACTGTGGTATGGAGTTTATGGAGAGCATTCACAGCAACAACGACAATATAAAAATGAAATAAATAATAATACGTTGACCACAAGGGGGCGCAGATGACGTAGGGAGGGTGAATGACGAGCTTTACCGTAGCTTTGTTTTCGGCAGGAGCGGAAAACTTCGCTTCCATAGTGGCAGCAAGAGAGGGCAGACGGGAGAGCAGCGTTACTATGGAAACCAGCATCTCGCTCACCCACACGACCAATCCTCTTCGTACCCATTAGAAGTCTAAAAAACCTGCAGCCCAGAGGGGAGGCCGGCTGCCGGATAACACCACAAAATTAAATAAGCTAACATTTCATTCTGAATCCTGATTAAAATACACTAGATTAGAATAGGGGTGGGCGATATTTACAGAAATTAAAATATAACAATTTTGGGGGATTCAATTTAGAACAAAAGTGAATGAACTGTAAAATTAAAGGTACAGTATGTAACTTTCTGGAGGTAACGCGTCGCCTGCATGATTCCGTGGAAATGGAAAGTTAAAACCATACTTCGGAACATTCTTAATGGAGCTAGATATGTTTTAAGCCATACTGGGGAAGATTATAGCTAAAGTTACAATTTCCATGGAAACAAGAAGGAAGAGGCCCTTCTCCAGGTCAAATAAGAGTGAGGTTTGTGGAGATGCAAGCCCGCTCACAGTAAAGACGTATGTTTTTATAAGTTTTTCAATGCATTTAGTCTATTTTTTTGGCTAAAAAGTTAAATACTGTGGCTTTAACAACAAAAGTGACAAAATAGCACACTTTTTTAGATAAATAGAGAGCACTTTTGTTTTAGATTTTTGATTTACCTCCTTTTACAGATTTATTTATTTTTCCATATCTTCAAAACAACCACTTCAGTATAAGTGTGTAGACGATACATCGCCCACATCTATTCCAGAACATAAGCACAATTCCCATTAAAGATACACTATGTAACTTTTCCAGTGGAGGGTCCACCACCTGCTCGTCTCCATGGAGATGTTATTGCTTTGCCTGGAATGCTCCACAGTAGGGCATTAAACATATCTAACATGTATTTAATTACGAGTGTTTTTGTTCTGGCTGTTTTCTCATGAATACCTTGAAAAACATGCATTATTTCTTGACCGGACTTGCCTTTCCACAGATCTGACTTCACCTTCACAAGTTTAATGCCATACTGTGGAACATTTCAGTCTCCATGGGTACGGACCCTCCACTAGAAAAGCTACATACTGCTTTTTTAACTGCCAGTACAAACACATTTTTAATAGCTACACATTAGATCCACCCATTTGTGTGTAAATCAAGGTAAATTTAAAGTGGGACTACACCCAAACACTTAAACCCCGCCCACAACCACATTTCAAATAGAACTGCTAAACTCAAACTAAGAACAAGATAAGAACTTAAAGTACCTCCTCTTGTTATAATATGTGATGTGGTTATGAGTGAAGTTTAGGTGTTTAATCCCACTTTCAGAAAAGAGATTGAAAACACATTTCAAATAGAGCTGCTAAACTGGGCAGTACCTGGAAGACTAAAGAAGAGAGTGAGGGAGGAGGAGAGGCGTGGTCTGGAGGTATAAAGAACCGTGTGATTGGTCAAAAAGGTGTCCACGCTTCAAACTCCGCCCCTGCAGCCAGGTGTTTGTAATCAGAAACACCTGGCTGTAATCAGGGCTGAGTGATGTCACGTAGTACTTGACACTGGAGGCAGTAGACACACAGTTTTTGACTATTTTTAAACTCAAAGCTGCAAATGTACTTGATTTGCGCTTTCAAAAAGGACTAGGAACAGTGGACAATATTATTAAAACACCAAATACAGAGTTAAGTAGCAAAAAAAAAAAAAAGTTTAGTGTTTAGTTCCACTTTAAACAGCGATGCAATTATAAGAAGATATATGAAGATACTGTACAAATACGGCCATGTTGAGAATTGTAAGCAGCCTACGAGGAGTTTTTCTTTGGCAAAGATTGTTACAAATATTGGCACCATAACTTAACGACTCCATATTACTCATTGGAGAGATTATGCAGTGACAGCAAGATTGGAAAAGTCATTCTCCAGGGTGAATTTACAAGAAAAAAATGCAAACAATAAAATGCCTACAATACATTACACAAGCGGTACAGTTGTTACAGAAGAGATATTAAAGGGATAAATCAAAAATAAACCATAAAAGCAAGAATAAGTGGGAAAAGAAGGAGGAGCGGGTAAGAATGGAGGTAGAGGTTATACTGACAACACACCATGGGTCAGTCTGCCAAATGTCCGAGTGGAGTGGCCAGTTCTCTGCAAGAAAACAATACATTATTTAAACGATTGAATGCACTGAATTATAGTTTTTAAAATGTTAGCATCGTGTTAGCTAAAATCAGCATTGTTCTGGGATGCTAAATGCTATCATGCGCTCTTTTTGTTAGCTTGGGTCTGTATTAAGGGGTAGGTAATATTAAAATTAATAACCTGACTTGATCCAATAACAATAAGATCTGATTTTTATTTCTTTTTTTTTATATTCAGTCACAAATGTGTTAAAATGTGCCAGTAAATGCCTTAGTTGAGGTTTAAATACGAAATACAAAATACGAATAGTTACGAAATGCTATTTTGACTTGCTTAACACGTAGTTAAAGATATATTGAACAAAATGTGAGTAGTTAGTTTCTTTATCATCTACTCTAATACTGTATTCTCTTGCGCTGAGCTTCTCATGGTTGGAATTCAACAAACCCCGCCCACTCCAGGAAGCATTAACCAATCAACATCCTGCATTTTGTTGGTTTTCATTCATAAATCCTAATGTCTCATACAATGTTTTTGAATGACATGCTCAAATTACTACTACTACTACTACTACTACTACTGCTACTACTACTACTACTGCTACTGCTACTGCTATTGTTACTATTGCTAATAATGCCGCTACTACTACTAGCCTAATACTACTGCTACTAGTACACTGCTCCAGACAAGCACTGACAGATGGGTCAGTTGCAGAGTTGCTACCACTACTACTACTACTACTACTACTACAACTACTATTACTGCTACTGCTACTGTTACTACCACTACTACTCCACCACTACCAGTACTACTACTACTACCACCACTACCATTACTACTACCACTACTACTACAACTACTACTATCACTACCACTACTACTGCTACTACCACTACTACTCCACCACTACCATTACTAATACTACTACTACTACCACCACCACCACCACTACTACTACTACTACTACTATCCCTACCACTACTACTGCTACTACCACTACTACTCCACCACTACCATTACTAATACTACTACTACTACCACCACCACTACTACTACTACTACCACTACTACTACTGCTACTGCTACTGCTACTGCTAAAATCCAAACTGATTTGCTGATAATTGGACATTTTTTTCCCACTTTTGAACCAGCCCCAAAGTAGAATCTGATTAGAGAAACTCTCATCACAATTTGCTTTGCTCTGGTGCCATTACGTCTCTGCAGTGATAGTAGTCATTTGCTGACGTTGACTTGGCATATTGTAGCCCGCCTCCTCCCGGTGTGTCAGTCAGCATTCCAAATACTACTACTACTCCCACCACCACTACTACTACTACTACCACTACTACTACTGCTACTGCTACTGCTACTGCTAAAATCCAAACTGATTTGCTGATAATTGGACATTTTTTTCCCACTTTTGAACCAGCCCCAAAGTAGAATCTGATTAGAGAAACTCTCATCACAATTTGCTTTGCTCTGGTGCCATTACGTCTCTGCAGTGATAGTAGTCATTTGCTGACGTTGACTTGGCATATTGTAGCCCGCCTCCTCCCGGTGTGTCAGTCAGCCCAGTGTCTCCCGCAGACTCTCCCCTGGCTCCAGTGCTTCTGCGGGGGCCTATCTGATCCACTGCAGGGTCCTCATACACTCTGGCACCGGCTCTCAGTCTCCCGGTGTGTTTTTTACGATAAGTTGGTGGCGATTGCAAGAACTGAACCAGGTTTTGTAGTCTAATCCAATTTACAATTAACTTCACCAGGAGTAAACAGAGGTTAAAGAAACGCCAACCCAGAACTAAATCAGGTTCAAGTAAGTCCTGTATACGTAAAGTCTTATACCAGGAGTAAGAAGAACCAAACCAGGACTAAACTAGAACTAAACCAGGACTAGACCAGAACTATTCACCAGGGCTAAACCAGGACTAAACCAGAACTATATCCCAGGGCTAAACCAGGACTAACCAGAACTATACACCAGGGATGAACCAGGACTAAACCAGGACTAAACCAGGATTAGACCAGAACTATTCACCAGGGCTAAACCAGGACTAAACAAGAACTATACCCCAGGGCTAAACCAGGACTAAACCAGGACTAAGCCAGATCTATACACCAGGGCTAAACCAGGACTAAACCAGGACTAAACCAGACCTAAACCAGAACTAAACCCCAGGGCTAAACCAGGACTTAACCCAATTCAAACAAGTTCTATACATCAAGTCTAACCTAATTTACAATTAACTTAACCTGGAGTAAACACAGGTAATAGAAGCACTAACCCAGGACTGAATCAGGACTAAATCAGGACTAAACCAGAACTCAACCAGGACTAAGGCAGGTTTAAACAGGTTCTGTATACATCAAGTCTAACCCAGGTTTAAAAGAACTCAACCAGGACTAAGTAGGTTAAAGAAGTATCAAAACCAGGACTAAGACAGAACTATACACCAGGGCTAAACCAGGACTAAACCAGGACTAAACCAGGACTAAACCAGGACTAAAACAGATTCATAAAGGTTTTGTATACTTCAAGTCTAACCCAGTTTAAAATTAACATAGCAAGGACTAAAAACAGAGATTAAAGAAAAGCCAACCCAGGTCTAAACCAGGACTAAATCAGGTTCAAGTACGTTCTGTATACATAAAGTCTTACACCAGGAGTAAGAAGAACCAAACCAGGGCTAAACCAGAACTAAACCAGGTTCAAACAGACTATACATCAAGTCTAACCCAGTTTTAATCTGGAGTAAATATGGGCTAAAGAAGCAAAAAAACAAGACTAAACCATGACTTAACCAGGACTAAACTAGGACTAAATCAGGTTCAAATATGTTCTATATTCATCAAGTCTAATACCAGGAGTAAGAAGCACCAGACCAGGACTTAACCAGAACTAAACCCAGACAGAACCAGGACTAAACCAGGTCTAAACAATACCTTTATATCAACACAAACCCAACCCCCATAAGCTTTAGTCTGGAAACTGCTGGCATTATCAGGATACATTTGTCGACGAAGCACAATAAAAAGCAGCGATTCCCCGGAGGTTTTCGTATTGACTTTTGCGGACGACCCCCATAAACTAACCTGCTTCTGGAGG
>KN483770.1:78552-94125 GCA_000787095.1 Periophthalmodon schlosseri | reverse complement strand
CCCTTTAGTCCTCCAGACCCCTCCCCTCCTCCCCCCCATCTCCACTTTAGTCCTCCAGACCACACCCTTTACTCTCCCCTTTAGTCCTCCAGACCCCGCCTCTCCTCCCCCCTCACTCTCCCCTGTAGTCCTCCAGACCCCTCCCCTCACTCTCCTCTTTAGTCCTCCAAGCACTCCCCAGTTTATCAGCTCGTTGAATTTGGATTTTGGGTGTGGGTGGAGTTTAGGTGCTTTGCCCCACTTCAATGAAACATAACTAGCTTACAGTAATTATAGGCTAAAAGTATTTATTCTGAATTGTTTTAAAGTCTTGGACCCAGTCTTGTGTCTTGTTGTCTCATGGGATTTGTGTTGTTCCACCCATACATTGTTTTGCTAGTTATTATTTGATAGTTTTTAGTTTGATTGACAAAATCTAATCATGGTCAATATTGTGAATGAAGTGCTTGCAAGTTACATGTTAATTTTTGACTTTTGATACACAACGACTTTAGTTAACCTCAACAATAATATGTTTTCCTTGTTTTTATTACATCCAGCCAATATTTTAGCTCCCATTTTAGCTCACCAGCTTATACTTAAAAGACTTGAAATCATTTGTCACCACACGTCACTCCTGTCAGCTGCAATGCAAGGCTCCTTCATTCCACTGACAATCACTTCAAAACAGCATCGACCATTTATCTTAGTGTTTGATTTTTTCCACTTTTTCTCCAAGGAAAAAGTAGAGAAGAAGGAGTAATTGCGTGACGGAGAGGGCACTGAGATAACCAAGAAAAACAAAAGGAGCATTTGACTGGACACTAATGGGCTTTAAATGAATGCATGGTAAATAATGGCCGCGGGCTGTGGCGTTAGCAGAAATAATTCACAGTAGCATGTTTATTATTGGAATTACACTGCTTAACAATCACAGTTTCTGTACCTGCAGTTCTGCGAAAACTACCACTGTGTGTCCTCACGCATTAATGAGGAGGCCTTAATATAACACGGAAAAGTAGCTTTTTGATATTATGTCTTCATGCTTTATGTAACTTTTCTGGTGGAGGCCCTGACACCTGTTTATCTCCATTCAGATGTTTTGGCTTTACTTGAATGCCCCTTAGTATGACATTAAGCATATTTATCTCCGTGGAGACAAGCAAGCGAATACACAAGGCAAAGTTACAGGTCAGATGTGTGGAGAGGCGACCCGTAAGAATACATGTTTTTCAAGGTATGTTTCAGCAATAAAGACAACTCCAATGGAATGGCTGGAATATATGTTTAATGCCATACTATGAAACATTGTAGACAAAACATCTCCATGGAGACAAGCAGATGGCAAACCATCCACCAGAAAATAGTGCATCTTTCAATAATGAACGTAAATCCAATGCCATTGTTATAAAGGGTTTAGATCAATACAGTATATAAGATAATTGTGCATATAATTGTACTTTTTATATTTATTATACATTTAGCTGAAAAAGTACTGCTGTTATCTATCGTATATAAAAAATACAGAGGTCATAAAATATAATTATGGATAATACCAGTGCAGGCAGTGCAATTTATAATCATAATAATGGCTGCTATTACACCTAAGTGCATCGTTTAAAATGCAGCTCTCCACTTTGGATGGGCGCATCCACGGCTCGCATGATTTTAAGTAAGCTCTACAGAGTCCAGTGGCACATGTTTTATCACCACTGAATTAGTTTGAACATCAGCATTGCAAACGCAAATCATTGTTTGCTTTTATTTATTTTAAGCACATGAATCCCACTCCAGTTGGAGTTTACTGACGCTGCTGTTGATTGGAGATGAGTCACAAAGTAGGCTGTAGTGTGGCGGGGAGTAATTGGGTATAATTGAATAATGGAGGAGGTAGAAGCACTCCCAGTCTGTACTCCTATACTTCAACATGATACTCAAGTATAACATTAGTAAATCTGTATTGTTGATTAGCACATTGCAATTACTGAACAGCAAAACATCTTCTGCTCCAGCCCACTCTTCTCTGCTGTTCCACTCATTATAGAGAACCAAACTATAACTGCAGCGACTTTTGATAATAGTAATTACACAACTTCTACACACCTGTGAACTCTTTCATTCATAAATGACTCCCATAAAAGTTAGATTTAAAAATAAACAAAAACACGCAAGTGTCTTTTCTTTTTCCTCTAAAACTCATTTCTTTTCTAAAGGTATAGTAACTGCAAAACAATTATCAAAGATTGACAGGTGAGGTCAAAGCCAGTTCTTGTAAGCTACTGATAAGCTACCACAGATAAACTTTGAGTTAATTTACAACAATGGCTTGTTTATTTTGATACTCTTAATTGTTTTGTTTTGTGTTTTCAAATGGGTGTCTGAGCTCTCCATCATGAGAGTGCTGGCCAGGCCGCTGCAGAGCAGATGGAATGGCAGGATTCAGTGTCCAGACATCTCCAACTGGCCCCAGTAAAGGTTGAGTATCACTTGTGTACTTTTTCAGGATTTTACTACTAACAGATGTGAGGAGGGGCATTGTTTTCCTGGGTGTGTGTCCATCTGTAATTCCTGGCACAGATTCATGGCCAGTGTTTGTGTTTGTTCGAAGCAGAAACCTTGAGGACTTTGTAGTATTCCCTGTGTAGTTGCTCAAAGCTGCAGTAGCTGAGTTTTGCCAGTGGGCAGGCTACAAGAGGTGAAAAATCTCATAGAAACCCTAGAGTCCCCAGAGCCATATTTACTTTATGGGAACAGTATTATAGTAACATTTCTCAGCAAAACACTTTGCAACAAAATGACTGGTGTTCGCTATGCCTCGACTGTAGTTAGTGTTAGCAACAGCAAACAATAGAAAGCATGATTTTATGCCCTGATGAATGGTAAATGCATTATTCAAAATCCTTCAAATGTGAATAGATTTTTTGCTTGCTACTATGATCCTGGGGTGGTGTATGGTGGTGGGTATACCACTCAAATATAAAGCAAAATTGTAGATTCAATAAATGATGAGGACTGTGCAACTTTTATAATGTAACTTATAACAACTGTGGGCCTAAGATGTGGTACACCAGCATCCTGACCGTGTTTGGTGATTTACTCTTGGAAAAATGCTACCCTTTGAGTCACAGTGCTCCACATACATAAGAAAATAAGTCATAAAAAATATAAGAGAAGCATTTCTCTTTCTAATATTAACGTTACAGGTACAGGCTAACACTCTTAGTACTAGGACTGTAAGCCTAGTGTATTTATTTATCCTTTTTTACATACACATACACACAAGCAGTCCACTAGTACTTTTCAGAATTCATTGTTCTTGCATTAAGATCATAGAAAGTCTAAATCATTTTGAGAGCTTTTGCCACTGCCAGCTCCACCCTCCATTTTATTTGAGAAATTGAGAAATTTCTTTCACCTACAGCCCTATAAGTACAAGACTAATAAGAATTACCTGATATGCCATTTTAAGGGCCGTAGATGAACCAGTCAACTTTTCACCCCTCAACTGTGTAATACTTGTAGAAGAGAAGTATAATTCTGTAGAAATGAACTGGAGGCTCTGGTCTCATTGTGTGTGAGTGAAGGCGAGCTGTCAGAGAATTGTGGCCTGCAGGATAAGTGTGGCATTTCAAAAGGTTGAGCTGTATATGACACCACAGTGCAAGTTAAGGGAACAACTACAGAGTCAAACACTGTCAAATGCTCCTTTTTTTCATAAAAAAAAAAATGAAAAAAATGCGTAAATCTTTCTTTCATTTACTGTTCTTTGCCACCCATATTCTATGTTCTCTGCTCCTTTAGATGGTGTTTGTAGTGCGCACGTTTCATAGAAATTCTTGGAGGAGACAAAAGATTGCCTCGGGGGAATCGAAAAACAACAGAGCGTCTTTCCTCAGCATTACCACTGCATAAGCCACCAGCAATCCAACATACATACAGCTAAGGTTATCTGCTTCCTGTGTGGGAGATTATATTTTGTCTCGAATCTGGGGATTTTTCTGCCATAGCTTCTGCATCTATTGTCAACAACAGAGTAGAATGAAACTGAAATGCATTTGCTGGGATCTAAAAGTCCATGCATTGTATTGTCTACTTAGAAAGCAATTTAGCCAGGAGTGAAATATGGAACAATGGTTGTATGTGAGTGTTTGTGTACAGCGGTGTGGGCGTGTGTGCTAATGGGAGGCTAAATCATAGTGCCTTGTTATCATCGCTGCTTCCTGAATAACTTTGCAGTAGCAGGGTTCACACTTTATGTATGTTAGATTATCTTTGGCGATATTCTTACCCAGGAGCTCAACGTTTTAATGTCACTGCATCTTTTAGCCACCATACACGTACTTCCTTTGTGCCTTTTGACAGTCTTTTGAGGAATTGTGGAAGTCACGTGGAACAGGGGTGATATATTTGTGGCATGAATATTTCCAGGCTTGAGAAAACCATAAGGGCACAGGGGTTTGCTACTCTTTGTGGCTAGAGTTTTAAGTGTATAGGTTAAAGAGTAGCGAACACCAAAAATCTTTCTCGAGGTGAAGATGCAGGTCTGTATGCAATGTTTTTGATGTACGCATTTTCAAATAATGTTTGTGTATTTTAGGATGGGCTGGAGCTGCACAGGGTGTGATTTGGCTGGGACCCCACCCAACTGGGAATGATCTTAACCACATGGGCAAATCCTATCTGCACCGGGTCTGGCAAAGGTAAGAAGGCAGTTTAGCTGTATTGCATTGTAAGTGGTTCAGTTCAGCCACCAACCTTGTCTTGGCTGGTAGCACAGTTGGTACAGAATTGTTGGCATCAAGAAGTTGGTATTAGTAACGCATACTGTCCTTGTGTTCTTGGGCAAGACACGTCCCTTGTGTCATCTTGGTGTTCCTTGGTTGTCGGTGGTCATATAGGTCACTGTCTCAGACTCATTATGACATCGATGGTCTTCATCAACATGCAGAAACACATGTCGGTTTATGTAGAAAATATTGCATAATCTAATACGGGTGCCAGGTATGGTTAGATCAGGGTTGGATCCAATATACATCTAATACAAATGATTATACAAATGAATGCACAGGCAGATAATGTACTATGATCCTCGCAGTGTAAAAGGTCTTGAAAATGAAATTGGAATTGAACATTGAGGTCTTCTTAGCTGTTAAGAGACTTCCAGAGAGGTGCTGACAGTTTGATAAGGAGCTGTTAAAAATCTAAGCTTGAATACTTTCAGAGCAAAGACTTATATTTTGGTACCTGGATTTTCATAAATGTTGAATAGAGCCAGAATATGTTTTCCTAAGGAGGGCATCTGATGTTAGAAGACGCTTTGCTGTGTGAACTACAGAGAGAGGAAGAGAAAAAAAACAAACAAAAAACATTTCAATTCATTAGTACCACATGCACATCAATAAATCAGTAACTGTCCCGATGTGCCCTCTGTTTACTTATGTTCTAACCCACTGTTGCCTGTCTAATCTAAGAAGAACACATTTGACAATAGAAACGGCGATTACTCTTGACCACAGACAACTTAGTGCAACATGCGAGTATTTTGGGGACACGGTTTGAGCTCAGTGACTGTGGGAGTGACTAACTGAGTGCCGTAAGCGTCCTGTTACAGATCTGATGAAACTGGAGATGCAGAGAGAGGGGGTAGGCAAACCGCGAGCAGCTTTGATCTCCATCTACTAGAATGAACATTGGCATAAATTGCCACATCTACTATCAGCAGTGAGAATCAAATGAGATGTACAAAAGCTCTCAATGTGGTGTAACTGTTGGCAGAGGGGAGAGATATCATTAACATCAGAGTGGTGGGACCAGACAGATGAGACTGACAGATACAAGTTAAGACCAGAATTATTCATAGTTGGGTCTTAAGGACAGGGTCAGCATGAAGTGTCTCAGACCAAAGCTTAATAATCTGATTGTAAATTTGCAAAGAGAAAGAACAATGGCATGAGTCCTTGTGACAGTAATAATCCAGACTTTGAGTGGAAATTTTATATATAACATTATGTCACTACCAATCTCCATCAAACACATACATTCATACTAGGAAGATACTAAGATTCAATTTTTGCTCATTTTATTGGCAAAAACTGACAGTTGTAGTCGCTCCGGGCCACTGTATCTGTACGCGCCACCATCTTGACATAGTTCAAAGGCAAAGTGGGTGATGTGTTTTGCCAAAGAACACAACAGCGGTATATTCTAGAGCCACTGCTTTTTTTGCTATAGCACCTGGGGTTCTCAGTGGTTTCCCATCTCAGTTCTAACGAGGCCCAACTCCGCTTAGCTTCTGAGATCAAGTGGGATTGGGCACTCTCCAGGTGGTAAGGCCATATATTAATTAACCTACATTGTTATGTGCATGTTTTATTTGAGCAGAATAAGTCGCACATTTGAACGGGGCCTGACTTATGTGGGCATACGAGATGGTCAGCTTTGTTTGAAACACTGCATATTTTGTTTTCTTTGATATCAAAAAAGGAAACCATAAATGACAAAAACAAAACAGAACATTAAGCACATGTCTGCCAGTTTAGGTCAGTGAGCGTCGGCAGGAGATTTTTCTGTGTCACTGTCAAACTATCACCATAAATCTCCTCTGTGCTTGAAGATGCCGGCTGACACATAGTGGCCTAGAGCTAATGTACACACACACAGACACATTATTTTGAAAGCAAACTGATTTTTTTTGTCAGAAATCCACAAAGAGGTCTGCCAAGAGAATTTCAATCTTCTTTTATTTTTATACTTTTTGAGAAGATAGCACACAATCAATCTCCCCATCTTCTGATAATGAGATCACAATCCGACATGCGAGATTTGGTTTGGGATTTTCCGCCTACCCATGTATATTCTTTTGACTTCAATAAGGCATGCAGTGTGCTCCAGGAATTTATTCAAGGCTGGCTGGGACAAAAAATGATAACAAATGATAGTGGTCAGTTTGTCTTTCCTGATTCTGAGACACAGTTGAGTCTTTTGCGCTTTTAAGCTTAGACCATTGATTTTTCTCATTTAAAATCAATCAATTTCCTTATGTTAAATGAATATGTTATATTGATATTTGTGCTGTGGAAGCGTCTTCATGGTGTCCTACCCTATGTGCTGCAGCTAACATCGACTTTAGCCCTACCTGCATGATACTCCATTGGTGAAGAAGACAAAAAAAGCAGAGACAACCAGCTCACTCGAAATGTGTCTGAGGCAGCATCAAGTTTGATCAGTTCAGCCATTCCAACATAACCAAATCACTATATAAAAGTTTGCAACCCTCTGTTGAATAGTTGACAAGCCGCGTGTTACACTCAAGAGACCAAACTTTAATTTTAATGCTTCCAGTTGTGCGCACTGTTTTAAAATAGAACCAACTAAATTATATCAAGAAATTGCCTCATCAATCAAAAAGTTATGAATGTCAAGTAGGAAATAGATACAACATCTTTATTTATTACAGATGTGTGGTGGCTGTGTCTCGCCTCAAGATCTCAGGTTCTATTCCCTGACCAGGAGAAGCCATTATGTGACGTTCATATGTTCACTCTGTGTGGTTCCCTCTAGATACTCTGTTAAACTTGTACAGTAAGCTAATCCTCCTGCTAGGTACTCCTGACCAAAGCATCCCTGGTGGTGCACTGCTTTCGACTCATTGCCCTGAAAGATGCGCCAAATTACACAAACACTATAGAAATGGTAAATGTTCAATTTTGTTTTTAAATATATATAGCGCTTTTCCACCTTCCAAGAGTTCCAAGGCACTCAAAGCGCTTTACATCAAGGAACCACTCACCCATTCACACACACACTCACTCATCAGTGTACCCAGACACTGGGGGTGAGGTGGGTTAAGTGTCTTGCCCAAGGACACAACGGCAGGATTCATCTGTGGGAGCTGGAATCGCACCGCCAACCTGTGGGTCAGTGGATCTGACCACTCAAACAATGATGTTCACGTACTTCTACTTTTCTATAGTTATCCACACATTTTTGGCAACGATAGTTTTCAGTGCTGTGGATGTGTAATGTGGCCTTCCATAATGAGAACTTAGACATTTTTTATTTGTCAGATCAAATAATAATATGAGTCAGAAAATGAACTTGCCTTATGCAGAAATATGTTTATGAGGTTGCAGAATCAAATCCCAGCAGGCGTCACTGACACAGGTGACCATATGATATGCTAATCTGTCTGCATAGATTAGCCGTAGCATTGGTGAGTGGGTGTAACAGTATGTAAGTTGTGCCAAGGACAAGGGTGTCATATAGCTTTACCCGTATCATTCATAACCCAGTGATGGAGATATCAACGCGGCTGTCTGCTTTTATGGCTCTTGTTGCTGGTATCAGGGCTTATTTGTGGCGTGGTTATGAAGCTGTAAAGCGTTTTGACAGGAGCCAGAGGTGAATGCCTGCCTCTGCCTCTCCGTGTGTACAAGCAGGCCTGCAGAATAATACATGAGGTTTGCTGCTCGCGGGATCACAGCATTAAACACTGATAGTGGATCACAGCAATGACACCGCTCCTCTCTCCAATTAACTTGCTTTTGGGAAAGTGAAAGTATGTCAGTGGGCTAGACAAATGTTGTGTTTTGTCATTTTGTGGAACAGTGGTTAACAAGGTCACCTCAGCAACAAGCTCTGGGGTTTGATAGTTGATTTCTCATATGTTTAATATGCATCTAAACTTCAGGCAGCCCAAAATGTGCAAATTAACCCAGATTAAAAACATGAAAAACTGAACTAGTTCATTTTAAGCGCTTTGCAGTGGTCCAAAGCTATTTCTCACTTTCCTTATGCAGCCTGAGCATCCTAATTATTCACGGCAATGAGTTTAGAGGCGCTCTTCACAACTTTGAGAGGCCAGAACAGACATCTGCCGTCACGGTAATGCTAACAACAACTAGCATTCTAACCTCGCACTTCCTGATCATCGAACAATAAAAAGCTTTATAATTAGATGCAGACAGTACACAGGCAAATTAGCCTAGATTAAAAACATGAAAAACAGAACTAGTTCATTTTAAACGGTTTGTAGTGGTCCAAAGTAAGTTACCTTGTGCATTCCGATGTTATGGTCCACAGCCCTTTGGTGATGTAACCTGCTGCTCCCGTGTTCTTTTTGCGTTTGTCTCTTTGCATACAAATACTGTTGGTGAGCCCCGTATCCTGATTTGTTGATTTGACTTACGCCCGGACTCTAGATGGTCGTAGCTGCCCTTGCGCTTGGTTGGACAGGCACCTTCCTGCTCCACCAGTCACGCCCCACCTGATGGGGCGTGTCCATTAAAATGGCCCATCTGCCGCCGGCTCAGGGCAGCTGGGTCATTCTGTTGCCAGCTCTCCACCCGTTTAGTTGTGTTTCTTTAGTTGTAACTTAACTAGCCGTGGTGACTTTTGTAATATTTTTCGTTGAGACATTTGGTTACTGTTATTCTTACAAGCTTTAACTAATTAAAAACTATGTTGAAATTCTACAGTCCAATTTAGTGAAGCTTGATTTGTTTGTGAAGCTTGATTTGTTTGTCAGTTTTATTTTTAATTCGTTCATTTGTAAAATATTATTCATTATCTGCAGAAAACATTTGACCAAATTTGGGACATCTTTTTTTTTGGTTGTTATTATTTCTACCACCTATTTTTTTCTGTCAATTAATACATTTTTAGTTAACTTTAGCATCTGGTTTATTGTTACTTTCCTCCTCTTTAGCTGAGCTGGTCGTAACACGGAGCATTCTAATTATTCATGAGTTTGCTCTTTCCAATTTTGAGAGGCCAGAGCGATTTGCTATCATGGTAATGCTAACACCAATTAGCATGCTAACCAAGTACTTCCTGATCATCAGACAATTAAAAAAAAGTTTATAATTAGATGCAGACAGTACATAGTGGACTTACTTAAAACTCAAGAGCTGCTTATACAATATATCTGTACTGGGGCAAGACGAAAAAGAGACAGAGAAAAAAAGAAGTATCACTAAAAGTTTACAATTCCATGCTATATTAATCTATTCAGTGTAACTTCTGTAAAACTGTGATCTGCGCCATCTACCATCAACCACCACCAATCACTCACACACATACTATTCATACACAGGCAAGGTGAGTGAAGCGTCTTGCCCAAGTGCACAATGACAGTGAGCTCTGGTCCGAGCAGGATCAAACTGTAACCTTCAGGCTTGGGGGGTGAATACTCTAACCAATAAACCACTAAAGTCAATTCATATTTATGCTCTGCTTTCACATAAAGAGGCACTATCTAGCCTTTGTCATTTTATATTAATGTAATTATGTTAACGATCTGCTCATCATTTGCTTCATAACCTTCAGTCTAGATGTTTATTATGGGGATTTTAGACCCTAAACCCAAGTTATTTTCAGTTACATTTACTTCTGGTTTTGAAGGACTTTTTGAGAAGATATAATATTTCAATTTTAAATTGTTAATTGCTATGGTAACAGTCCTGAGTTGAAAAGAAAAAAAATAAAATAATGATTGATTAATTTTATCAAATCTAATTAAACCTACTAACTAAACTAAATAAATGAATAGGTCATAAATAGTATGTCTCTCTTCTGTCACTCGTGTGCTCATCCCTTTAATCCCATTTTTGTCATACTCAACAACAACAATTCTGCTCCACTGTCTGGTGCAGCCTGATTTTATTGTCATAAACTTGCCAGGGGTTTGTCTCTCAAAAAAAAAAAAAAATCAAAATAATTTGCTCAAAGGAAAAAGCACAATTTAATGTTGAACAGAAGCAGTCCTGCGTCCAGGTCAAAAGTGCAAATCACCACCACAATGAAATGAATGATGATGAATGAAACACACACACATCCAATGCTAGGCAGGGCTTCTAGTTAAAAAGAAATGCATTTATTTCAAGTCATTAAGAATATTTTAACAAGCGTTTACAATTCTGAGGAAATTAAAAAAGATTCACATAATTATGGAGGCAAATTGCTGCTTGCTTAAGGGGACCAATCACACCAACCCCGCCTCGGCTGGAAATGAATTCAGGTGGTGAATTACGTCCCTGTGATTATCTATTGAACAAAAGCTGCTATTAAGCTCATGCAGACACAGAAAATGAGTTGTACGCGAACTTTGACTGGAATCTTTATATTGGCTTTATCTGTTTACACAAATAGGAAAACTCATTTGAGCTTGATAGTATTTTTGCGGTTGTTGAAATGCTGAAGTATTTATGTGTTGTGATTGAGAGTGTGTTAAGAAGCCCGAATAAATCTCCAACAGCTTTTCTTTGCTCTGTGCATCAAAGGAAAACTATTTAAGTTTTTACCAAACAGCAAGGAAAATATTTAAAACTGATATACTAGAACATTTTCACTTTTTAGTTTACTTTTCTGTAAACTGAATCATTCCAAATCAGAGCCTATAAATTTACATGAAATTAACGTTCTAGTTGAGTGTACCTTAAAGCATCCAAATGTGTGCATCTTTGGCGAGTGGGTGAGTCGAGGTGACACTGAGCCAACTTGTTTATAGCAGACAGATGGAAATGCTGCTTCCTGTTTATGCTGGCCATGACACAGCCAGGCCCGCAGCAACTGTAAAGAGTGAAGGGAGTGGGTTGCTCAACACACTGCAGTGATCAACAGCAATACTACAGCGGGGAGATCTGAGAATCATGTGTTGGAGGAATAACATTTTTATTGGAAGATAAACCCTTAACATGACAACCCAGAGCTGCACATTTGTTTATTACTGTTAATCACTCCCATGAGTTACAGGGTTATAGTGATTAAGTCCTTTTTGAGCTGCTATAGGACTGCATAAAAAGTAGCTAACAAGTGCGCCTAGAATATGTGTTTAGAAAGTACCACTCACAATCTACCCTCCGAAAACTTTCAAATAACTAGTTTTAAAGGTGCGCTATTTAAGTGCCACCTGCCATCTGCTTTACTGCATGGTGATATTATTGCCTTACCTTTAATGTTCCAGAGTATGACATTTAAACTTCCCCTCCACGGACACAAGCAGTTCCACCAAGTCAAGTTACAGATCGCAACTGAAATAAATGTTAGCTATATTTAATGTCATACGGTGGAACATTCCACAAAACAATAGCGTCTCCATGGAGTTCTTAGTGTACCTTAAACTAATTTTAAATAAATGCCTAGTAGAGATCGACCAGTATGTTTTTTTTCATGGCCAATGCTGATATCAGTTGTTTAGAATCCAGAGAACGCTATGGCCGATTAGCTCTGCTGATATTTTTGGGCTGATATGTAGGGCTGATTTGGATTATTTTCCCCCAAACCTGTCATTTAAATTTACTACCAACTCACCCACCAGTCTTTTTACCATAAACCTATAAGAGAGCTGTGTAGTGACATTCTGAGCAGTTATCTCTTCACACCAAAGTTCAAATAAAGCTTTGCGTGTACTCTTTAGGCAGCAGGCCGGCCAAAACAAAAGATTGGCCTGTGCTGGAGATAGCTGATTAGCTGGACTAAACAGTGCAAATATCATCTATCTCTAATGCATAGGCCTAAATACTTCACATTTCTTCATTCATATTGTCTCAACAAAGCGTCTTAGTTCTTAAATCTAAAGTAAACTTGGTGACACCAGAAATGAATTTGAGTATTTGAGTTAGCATTAGGATTTGGCTGTGGCTTTCTTTTCTATTCTATTGCTTTACATTACAGCACATTAGCTCTCCCACACTGCTCTGTCCTCAGACATGAGAGGATGTCTTGACAATCCTTTCTGATAAATTGAGGCCACTGGGAAATGAAATGAGAGCTGAGCTGCGACATACAGGGAACCGTCCAAGTTAACTGTTTCTGTGACCTCCTGCTTTAGTCCACTGTAGCGTCCGTTCTACGCGCCCCACGTCCCCACTCTAATTGTGCTCTGTGTCCATTTCAGAGCTGAAGCTGGGGATTATATTGAGAGTCCTTCAGACCTGTCCAGCGTTTGCACAAATATAGTTCAGTAGAGTGCCAAAGAGGAGCAGCTGACAGGCCTCCTCCCTTACACCCCACTGCTGTAATTGCTCACGACAGTTCGATGCGTGGGAAAAAAAGTTGTATTCCCGACTGTTTGTGCGGACGTTAATTATAGCCCCATGTGTGACACCAAAGCAACGTTTGAAACCATCCCACCATTTCATTAAGCAGCGTGCCTCTGGTGGAGCAGTGCGGAGCTGCTTTGTCTTTGAGCAACAAAAAAGAAAAAAACCCTTCCCACCAAAGTTTAATGAGAAAGGGCACAAGCAAAAGACGTCTTGAAGTATTCATGAATAAATTATACCATTGCAGTTTTCATGAGGGATTCAAGTAGTGCTTTTCCATCTTGTATTTGTGTCTAAATCTAATTCCTTTGTAGTACAGCTATGATTTGACTCAGAAACAGGTGGGGCAGCGCTGGGTGGTGCAGCACTGGGTGGTGCTGACAAAAATATGAAAAGCTTATCACAGTTGAACATAAGAGACCAGCTTAAGTTAATATTCAAATGTGGCTCTTATGTCAACACAATTAAAGAGCATTATCACTGCAAGGGGATTTGGACCAGTGTGTAGCAAATAGTGTGTGTGGCAGCCTTCTTGTTGTGGATCATGGTTCTGAATAGGGCTTTAAACTGTATGAGTCATTTAAATGAGTTGGAGTAACTGTGTGTAACCTGTGCTCTTACTGTTTTAAAAAATGTACTACAGTCACATCTGAACCTGGGTAGAGTACACACAAGTTTTTCTCAGTATATTGGAAGGCCATGCCTCATGTGAAAGCTCAGAGCCACCAGCATTCACTCTGAGGCTGCACTAGCACTGATTAATGATTGGCTGAAGGTGCTGGGGTTTAGGTAGTGACAGAGAGAGGCATTTTAGGTTGAAACCAACTGAATTTCAGCATTGAAACTGGCAACCTAGATGAGAGACTCGTGAGGTTCATTCTGCTTTCTGATTGGATAATTGCCTTGAGAACCAAAACACCAAATTATAACATAAATAAATGGGGGTTCAAGTCCAGTGTTTTAGAATTGTTATCAGTAAAAGCTATATTTCATTTGAACATGTTTACCTCATACATGTAGGTCAAGTTTCTGAAATGTAAAATGAAAATCTTCCATATAGTTCTTTTTAAAGTCAGAGGGTGAAGCACCTGTTTGCTCTCTGGACTTCAATAATAAGCAAGTCAGACAAAAAGAGAAAGATGACCTAATCCCTCCAGGAGTACAGGCAGACTGTGATGGCTGGAGAACAGGCTCTTTACACAATACTGCTCTGCTAGTTCCTTGCATGTCCAGGGTTCTGTTTCCGCTCTAATTATTTCTCTATGGCTTTTCTAAGGGTTGCACTAAAATAATCAATTTTATATATATTTCCTTGATTTTCTATTTAAGTTTACACACACAGACATATACCCCGCAGAAGTGTTTGTATATTTAAAGAGCCCATATTACACTATTTTCTGATCTATGTTATAATGTTATTTCTCATCACAAACATACCTGGAGTTGTGTTATGTTTCATTCACGCATGTTAAACACACAAACCCTGCATAGTTAGACTGAGTTCTTTTCTCAAACAGAAAACACTCTGTGCCTCCTTGTGATGTTGTGATACAGGAAGTTCTCCACTGTGTTTTTAAACTCTATACACCTTCGCTAGAATCATTTGGATAATTTAAGCTCTGGAATTGCCAACCTCTAGTGAACTAAAACTGTTAACTTGAAAACTACCACTTCGTGACCTCACAAGGTGGAATAGAGCATTTTGAGCTTGGGAGATGTAGACAGACAAATCATAAAGGATTACTCAAACATGTGTATGTTTTTGAGGAGGTAACAACATTACAACATGGCTTAAAGCTCACAAGAGTCAAGTTTGTGTAATATAGGAACTTTAAAGTCCTTTGCATCGTGTTAATGAATTTCTCTCCATAATTTGCTGTCCGCTGCATGATCTTGAAATATTGATTATTAATTCACTTTCACTTTTTTTGCTGTGCTGTGAAAAACACTTCATGTTACTTTAACTGCCTGATTTGGGGTTTGGAGCTGATAAGAATAAGTCGGTGATAATGATTATCAGAGAGCGAGAGATTTTTGGCTAGAGGCAGAGAGGAGCTGTGAGCTTTGACACATGCTGCACCCACATCTGCTTATACAACCACACAGCCCCTGTACTCAGGAGAAACACAACTGTTGGCTCTGTAAAAATCACTTCATGAGCCCCATATGTGTTGTCTTGTCTTTGAGCTCGTATGCAAAACAGCATGGCATGTTTCATTACCACATTACAGCTTTTTACACAATTACTGCTGGAACAGACACAATGCATATGCAAGGTTTTGGTGTGAGTCTAGCGTTGTGCCTCTGGTTATAGAACATCTGCTATTGGATGGCGTTTTCTAAATTGCATTTCTGGCTCATAATATTGATTTTTGTGTGTTTGTGATATTACGGGCAGATGGCCATGCTCTCATCATCCATGCTTCTGAAATAAAGTCACAGCGCACGTGTCCATTATTTGTAATTTAATACGGCCTGGAAGGTTTTGTGACGGGGAAAGCGAAGACCACTAAAAATGAAGATGTTTCAAGTGGCAGCCTCGAAAACACTGGAT